>JANTBZ010040663.1:0-31361 GCA_024741255.1 Exechia fusca
GCGGGGTCACGCGAAACGCCGCAGGCGTCGATGGCCACCTTGTCGGGTACATCGAGATGTTCGACAAGCACTGGAATCTAGCGCTGCGCGACGTGCTGGAAGTGCGGAGGCGACGGCGACCGGGGCAGTGCGCCGTGGCGGCCGTGACCGGGCAGATGGGCGGAATGTCGGTGGAGAATCAACAGAGTGAGAGCAATGCAGAGAGCAATGCAGAGATTTGCGCGAGGCGACTACGTGAGTTGCGCTTGCGACAGCCCGAGACACAGGTCCGCCAGCTGAATCGCAAGTGGGTGGAACTGACGCGTCGCCTGGCTGGCGTGATGGTGCGCGGCGAGCAAGTGGTGCTGGTCACCGCGGCGGCGGCGGCGACCGATGGAGCCGATTTGGCTGGGCCGCCGAGCAAATGTGATGGCGTAAAATAGACGTGCGTGTGAGGAAAATGTTCGTATATTTTTGGGCGTTATTGAATGGGGGCGGAGGGCGGAGAGCTGGCGTGGTGTATAATCATCGTATTTGGTCCGATAAATTGCAATTGCATTCTGCACATCTTACTAGGGGTGAGCATATGAAGAAAGTTAAGTTTTTCTTCCGCGAGGCGTCTCAGCCGAACGCGTTGACAGAATTACGTAAGATTTGATTTGTCTTTAAGGTTTAGAGAGCTGCTACAAAAGGCCAAATCACTATTTGTATTTCCATGTTAATGTAGATGTACGATAAAAAAAACATTCGCGGACATTGCTCTTGATCTTCAATATTACCGATGCATATGCATATGCATATTCACAGAGTGGATCAATGGAATCCGTCAAAATGAAGGCCTACAAAACACATTTACCAAAACTATCTAATACAATCTTGAATAACTCACTTATTCAGTTAGAAGCGTTAGCCGGATATGTTCAATTCATCGCGATCCATATAAGGAGTGCGGCAGAAAAAACGCATACATTTTCTCGGCTATAGCTCGAAAACGACTTGGATCAATAAAATTGTTTTTTCGTCAAAGTGATAGTATGAATCGTCAACATTTAAAATGTAATTATTTTCTTTTGAAGTATATTACAGTATCACAATGGCATCAATATTTGAAACCCTTGCATTCGTTATCAATCAATTTATTTATAATCTGCAGTGGAGTGAACCGAGCCAACAAATCAGAAGTTGATCAATAAATTGTCTCGAAAATTATCGGGTCGAATAAAAACACTTTCTATCATTATAGAAAAAAAGGTTCTGGAAGAAAAAGTATTATCGCAAGGCCAGAAAAATCCGAGGTTGTCGTATCGCAGTTATGCAGTTTAGATGGGCTTGCGATGAGAGTAAAAAAAAAAAAAAATCAGCGTCAGGCCTAAGCTGCTTTAAAGTGTATAAAATACTGAACATAGACGTAACGAAGAGCTTAGTGACTGAAAGACACCCGCGAAAACTGATGTCGTTGTTTGTCTAGCCATTCAAATGTTTGTTTTTTCTGTTTCTGGTTTGACTGGCGATTTGCATGTGTTGTGATTTTAGCATTTCGTACACCATATGTGGGTCGATTGATCCGAAATATAAATATCAAGGAGTGCCTCTAGAAATGGCTCCTACCATTCATCGAAAGCCTATGGTGGACTAAGACTAAGATGACATTTGTGCCCTCGGAGGCACTCCCACCGAATAGTCTATAACTACGGAAAATGGAGCGGTGTTGAGCTCTAGTTAAAAAAAATTTCAGTTTACGTTCTTAATGCCAAATTAATCAAAAAATTTGTATAAAAACAATAGATTTCAATCTCGATGAAAGTTATTGATACGAAAACGAAAAATTTAAGGAATTCCGTAAAGCTTTATGCTTTTGTCAAAATCGAATGTTTTTTGTTCTGTCAATTGAAAAAATAACCTTAAAAGAATAAACTTTTATATTCCGTTTTATTTTTGAAGTTTTCTGCACAGGTTCTTAAGTTATAGAATTATGAAGTTATGCGTTTTTTCTGCCGCACTCCTCAATGCGATTGTCGTTTCCAAAAAAAAAACACTTAATTCCTTAGCTCATACATTTGAAACATACACAAAATTGTGCTCCTTTAACGTTTTGTATGAAAAGTATGAGTCACACAGAAAATGAAATGATGTAGTTTTGTTCAATAAACATTCTTCGACTTATAATATTCTAAAATATCGTTGAAGAAAAGTCTCGCCTGTGATTAATGGTTAGTTTTGTGTAGAGATCGTAACTTTTCGCTCAATCAAAAGATAATAGTATTGTGCACAAATCCTTTTCACCAAAAGGTTAGACTTTTCTTCGACGATATTTTTGTTTTGAATAGAATGATGTTTAATGAACAAAATTGCATCATTACAATTTGTCTGCGACTCTTACTTTTCCTACAAATCCTCAAAATTAAAAAATTAGGGTAGTATAGAGCTCGCTGGTGTTTCGAAATCATCATAGGATGTTTCAAATGTGAATTTAATATTTTCCAAATTCAGGCTGCCCACCCTGTACACGCAAGCCTCGTAGCTAATTCCTCAACATAACTTGCATGCGCAGCTCGAAACAAAGCCAACAACTTACGGCAGCCGCGCGCAGCCGATCGTCTTAAGTGTGCGGAACTGCGCGAAAAACCCCAAGCGCAACGAGACAGAAACACACACACGCACACAACTTTCTCTGCCGCGGTCGTCGCCACCAGAGCACCACCAACAAGCCAACAAGT
This sequence comes from Exechia fusca, assembly GCA_024741255.1. Lineage (NCBI taxonomy): Eukaryota > Metazoa > Arthropoda > Insecta > Diptera > Mycetophilidae > Exechia > Exechia fusca. The sequence goes on from JANTBZ010040663.1 coordinate 2,697, forward strand.
CGACGCAGCACACCGGCGGTGCTGCTGTGAAGTGCATTCGATCGCGTCATTGCCGCAGCCGTCAAGTCAAGAGAGCCCGGGCGCAAGTATATACGAAGCGCATCGCAGAAAGTACATAGGCCTGCGGCGGCGGCGGCGGCGACGGTGCGGCATTAAACTTGCATTTGAAAATTGTTAGTGCGCGGCGATGTAACAGCGCTCGCGTCGAGTCGACGGCCTCGCGACGACGACGACGACGTCGACGGCCGCTTCGAGCGCGAATGTTACATGTTTTATATTATGCATATATGTGCGCGGGGGGCCGCATGCACACAAGGCACTCGCGTTCAAACTGCTTATACAGTGCGGTCGTGGAGGCTCGTAAGACGCGATGTCGATTTTATGCTGAGGCTCAGGGTGCCCGGGTGTATGCTGCGTTGCTGCGTCGCAGCATAGACCTCGTCGTCGTCATCGCATAAGCAACACCATATAGTTTATCAAACGACGTATATGTGCGGCGCATGTGCGGCGGAACCAGAAGGCGACAACTTGTACGATTAGAGGGTGATTGGTGGAGCTATTTATATCGGTTAGTTCGTCACGGGTCTGAGATGTTAACATGTCGAAACAGTATGTATCGCAATTCGTAATATGATATGTTGAAATTCAGTATTATTAATACAGTGGAAAATAGTTGCTTCAAACAATTGTTGACGTTGAGATATCTTGAGACTGAGCGGCATAAGTGAACTGAATATTTTTGTGGATAGTAAAGCAAGCATATTTATGCGAAATGTGGCCATTGTCAGGGGCCCACGAAAGGAACGGCAGGCCTTCAATTGAATGTGCCCATAGAAAAGCGATATACTTGCTTCTCAACTAGCTTCTCAATGCATGTTTATGACTTCACAGCATATGAATTTCAACAATTTTTGATACTGTATTGTGCCCAAACTAAACCAAACTAAAGCCAAACTAAATGTTCAATAACCTTACTACATGCTTGTCTTTGGAGTAACACAAGTCACAAAATATTGATTAAAACCGACAAGAATTTGTGTCAACTCATTGACATGAGCTTCAGGACTAGACGATCAGACATATCTCAGTTTTCTAGACAGGGTCCTTGTAACTGAATAATTCAATATGTATAATGAATAATGAATTGATTTTGCATGATTTTCTTCCAGAAATAATAAGCATTTTAAATCAAATTACAAATTATGAACTGGAATATTGGGCCTACAATTTTAGCGTCCTTGTTCAAAGTCTCTGCGAGATAAAAAGAGCAATACGTATTCGGATGCCCATTGTACATATTATATCACTGTAATCAGGTAAAACAAATCTCTTATTGGCTATTAACAATCATATCAACTCTTCCGTGAACATCCAGATCCAGGCCTTGGCCATCAATACATTGCCCATAATTCAATCGACCAAGAATCACCCTGTGGTGCACAAATGCTAAGTATCTAAGGCCTTTTCCACACTACACATGCATCACACAAACACTCGCGCGTGCACGTTCGCACAAACGTCGTTGAACCTGGCCGTGCCGTGTGCACTGCAGAGTTGAATGCATCCTACTCTATGCACCAGGCGCACACACACACACACACATAGACAACGTAACATTCGCTGTTAGACGCACGGCGGCGAACAAACGTCGTGCGTTCAAACGAGCGCCTATGTAGTCACAGCATAGCACAGCGCAGCATTACTGCCGACGCCATGTACGCCACGCACGGCTGTTGCTCCAAACGACACACGGCTACTACACGCCACGTGAAACAATTGTGAATGCGGCTGCGCGTGTATGCTTTTGCACACAAAGTGTGTGCGTGTGTGCCGAGCGCTATAATATGATTATTATTATGATTATTGCGTTGCAGTGAAAGTGGTCGTTGACGCCGCATACAGCCGTGGCGGAGCGACAAGTCTCTTCGGAGCCAAACCAGACACGACGACCATGTCTTCGATGTCTTCGTCGCCACACACACACACACACACACATATACGAATAGTCGTGAGCATAGCGCAGCTTTAGATGCGTTTCGGCTGTACCATGATTTGCAGGCAGCATAAAACCATCGCACATACACCTAGTCCTAGTACACGCACATAAGCATACGCACGCCAATCCAATGGGCATGTGCGAAAAGAAATGTGGTGTGTGGTTGCACATGCGCGCGAAGCTGTGTGGAAAAATCAGTGATGGTCGTTGCACTTCAATTCATCTCGAGCGAGCAACATAAATGAGCGCGTGCATCGCCACGCTCATGTCGAATTGTTTCCGTGCGAGAAAAAAGGCAATAAACTCGCTAATAAAAGTGTTCATGGCGTGCACTCGGCCGATTCGGAATGCGGCGGTAGGTATTTGCATATTCCTAGTTTGCCGAATTCAAGTGTAACATTAGGATCGCTTAGCAGCATAATAGTGGTAGTTGAAGCAGTGCATGTTTGCGGTAATTTCATCGAAAATAAACACTTCCCAATCGAATCGTTTGAATATCGTTACGTCGCGTGATTGTACGTTGAGAGTGTGTGTTTTGTATGTATGTATGTGTGTGCGAGTGTGTGCACTCGTGCATGCATTCAATCCGCCGTGATTCGATTTCGCTTTCGAATTCACGATTTTTTCGCACTCATTCGCGTATTCGTTTAGCGCATGCTTATCGTTCGCCGATCGTTCCAGCGGCCATACAGACAATCCCGTCGTCTATGACAATGAAAGTGTTTGTTTTGCAAACTGGATTGGTGCAGTTCTCGCTCTAAAGAACGTGAATAATATCATTACAATAATTCGCTTTGATCGTGGTCATTTCGAACAAGAGGTTCACATTAGCGCGAATGTGTGCGAACGCGTACATTTCGTGAGCGCAAATGGGAAACGACCGGAGTGAGTGTGCGGGGGTGGGCGTTCTGTGGGTGGTGGGCGAGTGAACGCTGGCTCAATGTCACGGTTGATTGCACTTGAGTGAATGTGCCTATGCATGCACGACATGCAGCATGACACATCGTCGTAGGCGGCCAACTCATCGACAAACCATTCCAAATAGATAGTCGTGTCGTGCTTGTGACTATTAGTCTATTAGTTCAATCAATATTAGAAAGGTAGTACAATACTACATGCCGTAGCCAAGTTTGCACACTGTGCACGCGCTGTGCAAGACCTTCATTTCGCCGCCACGCGTAACAATAACCGCCACCGAGAAACATCTCAACTATTCGCAACGAACGTCGTTTATATACGACGGTCATGAATATATTTGTGCGCACACCGCGTGTCTATGCGATAGATCAAATCAAAACACACACACACACACACACACACACAATTTGTATAGAGTAATGCGCGACAGCTACGCAAAGTCGGGTCTATGAGTATGTGTGTGTGCGTGCGTGCTGCTCGTGCTCGGCTCGCGTATACAGGAAGCATTGCCGTCAAGGATGCAAATTGTCTGTAGTATTAGAGACGTAAGTGTCTGTGTGTGTGTGCTGTGCCCACGGTGTGTTGAGTACATGTTCGTCGTGCGTCGTGCACGCGCGCTTGCGTGTGTGTGTGTGTGTCGGCAACTTGCGTGTGCAATTAACAGCCATTTGTAACGCTTCTATAGAATACACGTTGTTGCGACGACGACACAACGACGAATGCGTGTATATATAAATAAATATATTAGTGAATCAAACGGTCAACGGCGGTGCGCGGCAGGCGAGCGCACACACACACACTAACACCTTGCAGCAGTGCACAATCGCCGAGCTGCCTCTGCGTCATATAGAAATACTGTGCAATGCATTGCGTTTGTGTCAGCGGGCGCAATGTTTATTGTTCGGAATGATAAACACACACACTTAGCACATAGAAAATTGCGTTGAACTTGAAATTGAACGCTATACTATTACTAGTATATATACATCAATTATATGTATAGTTATCGCGTAGCTGGGCGCGCTTGTGTGGTGGTGTATGCGGGGTTGTGTCAATCGCGACTTGCGACTTGCATCGAAACGTGCGAGCCGCACTCGCGCGTTGATTGCGCGTTCGGTTCGGCGGCGGCTGCTGCTGCTGCCCGACGCCAGCACAATGAACGTGCGCGATGCGTGATTGTAGTATTATTATTATTTTCACAGCTTTATGACGACGATCCACCCGGCAACGCGACCGTCTCGAAGTGCAGTTGCAATCGCGATGCGACGCATTTAAATTCGAACATAAACGTTCAATAAATAAGCAATATTTTGGAGTGTTTTCTATATAGTAAAATTGTTACTTCCCACGCATGCCGCGATATAGCTTCTTAAAAGCAATGCCGACCGTCTTGTCTACATTTCAATGCGTTCTATATGATGCATATCGAGCTAACTGAACGATGAAAGCGCCAACGACATGAACGTCCGCCACTGTGACCGCCGCCACAACCGCCGCCAACGACGACCGCGACAAATATTCATATACGCTTTGGGTTTGTTGTTTTGTTTGAATGTCAAGTTTAGCCTCGTAATTTATCTAGCAAATAATATCAATTATATATTTCACATGATGTGCACGCGTATGTGAGTATGTGATCGCGCTTTCGCGACGAGAGCAGACACATTGCGTGCCATATAGCCGCCCGTATGTGCCTGTGTGATGCACCATGAGACAAACACAGGCAAGTTGTGCACACAGAACAGCAGCAGCGGAACAGTCGGAACTAAATGTTGGTGCAAGTCAGACACACACACAGACACGCGAATGTTTACACACTGTGGTGGCGTAAAGCTTGTTATAATTACAGATTATATAGCTCAGTGCCTGTCAGAAGTATCGATATTTTGCATTAAATCGATTCAGATTCGATTTAGTAACCTTCGATTGTCTCTGTTTATTCACTATCGAAGCAATTAACCGATGAACAAGTTGCAATGTCTCATGTTCAAATGGTATTCAATGATATTTTCCGGCAAACACACAGCCCTCTACACTCACAACTCATCGCATACGAACGACCACCACCACAGCTGTTTATACTTCAGAATGTGTGTGTGTGTGTGATATGCATTTATGTGCGCTGCTGCATGTGCATATTCGCGCGTTTGAAGGACTTTGGCTGATTAGCGTTCTGCGACGTGAGCTCGGCGCAGACACACTCGCACTACTAATACAACGCGATGTACGTACTACGCGTACATGCGGCGGCATATTGTGAGCTATCAGCGACTGTGGCAATTTAAAAGACCATCCGCACAGCGCAGTTTAGCAACACGCCAACCCGCATTTACACACATCAACCGCCCACACATGGCATGGCCACCTTACGTGCACATACAAACGCCTATACACACACACACCAACAGGCAGGCAGCCAGATTAGATGCTTGCACGCAAAATATTGTAGTTTGCATATTACACTGGTGGCAATATAATTTCAAATAAATATATATTTGGGTTCCTGGCCAGAGCCGTTGTATTCAAAGACTTTTGATGTTTGAGTTATGTTCATTCACTAAATACCAAAGTTTCTGTGAAATTTGAGCATTGTTAAGGCCATAGGGTGGTCTTGCAGAGCCGTTCCGTTTGGAAAAACTTGACCCAAATAATACAAATTCCTCAACGATTTTTGAATTTTTTTTAGTGATGAGGTTTTGTTTGTAATTAATTTTTGTGTACACCTGCATCTTTCTAAGTCACCCATGTGTAGTTGAACGGCATTTAAACCGAAGACGAAATTCGGATTTGTGGTAGGTGGAGGAATATCTTTTATCACTTCCTATACAACGTATTTGTGATTCATGTTTAGTTTAAATGCCAGGCGGTGACTTAGAACGATGTACAATCATTCGTAATTATGTTGCCATCAGTGTATGAGCCCAGATATCCATCGGACACAGGCCACACAAGTTTAGAATGCACTTGTGCAGTCCGTCCGTCTGTGTGTGAGAAAGTGTGGAACGCAGTTATCACGAAGCATGCGCAGACCGAAGCAAGTCGCAGCGTCTGTATATATAATTAAATAACCACACACACCCACCCACACCGACATGGAAGCGCTCACAAAACAAACACTTGCGTGTTGCGTGTGTGTGTGTGTGTTTGTGCGAAAATGATATATCGAGGACGTCCATGAATTTTCCCCCGGAAAAACAATTCCGCGCCCAAGGTGAACAGCGGGAGAGATAGAGCGCCTCGCCGCGGCCGCCGGCGAAACTCGGCGCGCTACGCGATAATAATAATGTAGTGTAATTCACGCCGCCCGCATCTGTTCAACTACTAATACTACTACCCAAATTAGTTTACTTGAACCATGCAATTTGTATTTTTTTCGATAGACGAGAATTTGAAGACACTTTCATTCTCTTTCATTTGAGTATCTACACGTTGTTCTAAGTCTATTCAGTGGAAAGTTATAGGCTCTATTCCAAACACGAAATCCAAATATTTTGTATGGAGAGTGAAATCGATTTTCCCCATTCAACAAATATGTGTTTCGCCTCCGTATGAAGGACATAACTTTTCACTGGATTGACCTAAAACAATTTGTGAATACTCAAATGAAAGAGAATGAAATTGTCTAAACATCATCATCTTTCGAAAAAATAAAAATAAACATCGATCGAATTAGCGCTTGGTGATTGATTACTCGATATAAAAACAATGTTCTCCAAAAATTGTCGCAAACTTGGAAGATTCGTTTTATTTTTTGGCATGGTTCAAGTCATCTAATTGGGGTAGTGCTATCACGTTGACAAGCTAATTTGCTCCCCTCACTGCGACGCACTCGATATAGTGTCACGCAGCGCCGCGGTGAATGGAGCGGAAAATTTCATTGCATCGGTTTCGGTTCCTGTTTGCCGCCGATCGCGGGGCAAACTCCAACCTTGCTGAAAGTATTCCATAGCACATACTGCTGAATTGCTACGCGACAGAACATTAAATGCTGTCGATTTCGGTGTTCTCCACCAGCACCGGCCGACCTGCAGCACAACCGCAAACACGCACATTCGCACAGAATACTTGGCAAGGTCAATACCAGCAAGCAGCGCTCGCGATGATCGCAATCGCTCGCATTCTCCGCTCTGTGTGTCCGTGTGTGTGTGTGTGTGTGTGTGTGACACTGAAATAAAGCGCGGCGAATCCGCAAATGACGCTGCGTGTTTTTAATCGATCTGCGAGCGCGCGTGTGTGATCGCCCGTGCGAGTGCGCCACGTTCATGGACCATTCGTCACCTTTTGCGTGCTGCGCGCCGCGGAGCGAACAAAACAACACCCCAATACATCGTGCTTGTGGGGCCAGCGCCAGCATAACCGGTCCAAATATGGGTAGCCTGTTCGTGTTTATGATTCGAAAATAAAGAATGCAAAAAAACGAGCAACTCTGTGAGGGGCGGCTGGTTCATTATGGAGATCTTTTCCGACATCTTATGAGGATCGGTCTGAAACACGCGCGCAGAGTCGCAGACCACAGAAACGCATATGTATTCGAGTATGTGCTATTATTATAATTGCAAATGTGTATTAATGTCCAAATGAAAGACAAACAAATATACGCATACGTGTACAATGTGTGGCATTGAGACCTGATACAGTAGAGTATGTAGACCGTAATAGACATGCCTGCGCCCATTGATGGAATATTGTTCTATGGTGCAATACTGCAAATGATTTATGCCTATCATACGCATGCGAAGAATGCAAGTACACACACACACACTCAACAGAGAATGTGTGCACAATTAAACATTTCAAACTGAAAACCCTATGAAAAAGCATTATAATACGCTTTTAATTGGGCCGTTCGCAATGAATTCGCACGATTCAAGGCGCACGAACAAACACACGCAACCATAAAAACCAATTACCAATTTACGCAGTGAATGCGCTTTCTGCTTCCTGCACTCTGTGCTGCGTGTGTGTGTGTGTATTTGGTTTGGCTAATTTGCACAATTTGCTTGAACAGCAGTGCTCGAAGAAAATATATAAGAAAAACTGAATACACACCTCGCCTCACCTCGCACGCACAATATATTCCTACATATTTCACTCACAATCACACAGACACATAAGTACACGAGCACGCCGACACTGACTGACACCGCCCGACTCCATAAAACGCAATAAATTCAACGTGTGTGTGCCTAGCCCAACCAGCATTTCTCTGTGTGTGCAAAATCATGTACATACTAAACGCATACACACCACAAACTACACGACTCTACTACAACTACATGCAGTTATATCTATTCGCATCGTGTATTACAGGCGCCGACGACGATTTGCAATGTGCAACACCGACACCGTCGACGCCAGCGACGACGTCGACGCAAACGACCTTCATTACTCATTAGAATTTTACGCCGTGATCTTTAGTATGTTTTCCGCATACGGCGCGATGGCCTCCAAAATTAATACAACGAAACAACGCGAGCGCGAGCTCGCACACAAACTACTGCTTAATCACGTCGACGACGACTTCGTCACTGCTGCTTCGTGCGCTCGGCTGTGCAACACACACGCTCGTATGTCTCAATGCGTCTCGCCTGCTGCCTCTGTCTGTATGCGAAGTGTTAGCGCGTGTATGCTGTTTATTCGCACACACGAGGTTTTTTGTTATGCCGTCGTCGCAGGTTTTGCTACACTTGTTGAATGTGACGTACGAGGTATGTATGTGCGACGATTGTGCGTGCTAGTACGCACGTATGTGATTGAAAACAGCAGCAGCGATTTTTCTAGTCTAGTCTGAACGAACTGTGAGTAGTAAATTGCGCGTTGGCAAACAAATAAATCGTATGGTGTGTCGCGGTGTGTGTTCGTGTTCATTCAGAATGCGAAAAGAGGTGATTCCTGAGCATATGTACAAGACACAAGGCAGCTTCGAAGTCGAACGCGCGTGCGTTAAACGATGACGCAATGCTCATAACACTGAACACACTCACACACACACACGGTCGACATCGGTATCTTTGTGTGTGCAGTAGTCATGTGTATGCGCTTGAGTCAGTGAGCTATCGCGATGCCCGTGAATATGTTGCAGGTGTACGCGCAAACGGCGGTGCTTGTGTGCATTTGCGATTGTGTGAGTGTGTTTGAACTTGGCTAAAATGCAACGTTGTTTACAGAAGCATCGAGGGAGGGTGCGCGATTGTTGAGTGAGTATGATTCGCACGTATCATTGTTAGAAGCGAGCACTCGCCAATGCGGGATCATCAACTTTTCAGGCATACCTCTACAAGTGTGTTATTGCAAACAAAACGCATACACACACACGACGACGTTGCCATATAAACGTAATTAATATATTGCCACGCAAAACTCAATGTATGTGTGTGTCTGTGAGTGTGTGTGTGACACTGAACCGGGTTAAACGGCGAACGTGCGCGAGCGCGCGTTTTAGCAACACACACGTTTCGCGAACAAACGTGTGCGCGAATGTGCGCACGCTCGCCGCCGCCGCGCTCTAAGGTTAGGATCAAGGCTGCGTTGGTGTTTCGCATGTTTGTGTCTACATATCGTGTTCGTACATATATGCTGCTTTTTGTTGTGTACTGTACACTATTAGATTCTCGCGCGTGCTTAGAGGCGACACAATCAAAGTCATATTGCAGTGATTTCTTACGTGCAGCATAAATATAGCTGTGTGCGCTGTCGCCCATTAACACTTGGCTAACTAACTGCTCGACCACCGTATTATTGATGCTGTTCATCATAATATGTTTGTGCGTACATGCATCGCGCGTATTCGAATGCAGTTCGTCATAGCGAATATGCATTAATTTATTATTACTCACATTCGACACTCGCACACATACTCGCATGCAGGCGGCACATTCCCGCTTAAATCGCGTACATTGCACCGGCTCTATATCACATACACACACACATACAATATGCCATACAAACGTACAAGCATGCCGCATGCATGCGCACACACAAATCCACAAAAACCACATGTGCGCCGTATTTACGGCGTGTGTGTGTGTGCGAGTGATATCGCGAGACGGGTTCGCGCGTATGCGCGAGTGTGTGTGTTGCAGTTCACCCGGCCCATCGAGCGCGCGCGAACGGGGACCGCTTTACGCGACGCGCGAGAAGTACGCCAATGACCGCCGAGACCACGGGTGAAAGACCTTCCTTGAACACAGCAGAGTGCACACGAACGGATCGTATGTGTGTGTGTGTGTGTGTGTGTGCGTGTGAGTATTGTGTGCATCGTCGTGCATGTGTGTGTGTTGTTTGAGCCTCTGCCTGGGCCTCGGCCAACACACACACACACATGTGTAGGCACCTATAGGAACGGTGTGTTATACTGCATGTGCATACATATTTATATTGTTTGGTCCGCAGCGGTAGCTCTTTCAGCGCGCGCGCGTGTGTCATCATCTGTGCATCTCTGCGCCGTCTGAGAGCGAGGCGCTTTAGAGTCGTATTTTATTGCATTGTTTTTTCGCTGTCGCTGCCGCTGCCCGCAGACAAGAACCGTTGTTAAGTGGCGTTCTGGCTGTGCGGTGACATGATGCTTTTACTTGCGCGTTGCGAATGACATGCGATCAACACTGATCGAGCTCGCGCTATCGATAACCTCCAAGTGAAATGACCGCGCGCGCGCGTAAAATGCATCGGCGTTTTTTTCGGTTCGCCTCAACCGAACCGGTTCGTTCGTGCTTGCGGCGTGCTTGGCGCGAGAACCACCCACAAAACGACGCACGCTTCGGCCGAAAGCTTCTCGCGTCGTTGTCGGATGAGCTACGTTACCGCTACGCCATAGAACGCGTGAACGGAATTCTGGTTCTACTCTGTGGACTTGACGACGACGGCGGAGGGCTTTAAGCACACGCGCGTGCACGCAGCAAAACCGGCCCCGGGTGCGAAGACATAAATTCCTATGCCCTCTCGTGGTCGTGGTGCTGCGGCTGCACGTGCTGCACGTCGATGTGAACCGACTATTGTACGTAAAGTGGCTGCTGCGGCGGCTGGCATTCGGCGGCGGCGGCGGCAGCGTGCGAGCAAAAATGCGTGCTCGCATTCGGATATTACGACATCGCGCACGTACGAACGAACGTACACATACGCCAAACCACACACAATATTGAGTTAGGTCGGTGGAGGTCGTTGCCTCGTCGTTGCTTCTTGCTCGCTTGCGCTGTGTCGCCGATGCCGATGCGTGCAAAATGCACGCCTCAGATATAAACAATCACGCGCTTCGAGTCCGCGCTATGCTCTTGGACTTTCGGACGCGACGGTCGCTGCGGCATTGACGGTCTTGAATCGGTGGCTCATTGTCACGAACGCAACAGCTCCGAAAAAAAACCGCAATCACTGGAAAGTTGACTCAATGCGACGCCGACCGACACATATTTTATGTTTTATAAATTCCGCGGGACGCATAGCGCGAGGCATGCTAATATAGTGAATGACAACGCAAGCGCACACAACCAACAGAGCCGTTGCCGCTCGTCAGCCAGCTTATGTCGTCGAAATGGTTTTCAAGGTTGGTCACGACTTGCATACTCGCTTACAGACAGACACATTAGCGGACAGACACATATGCGGCCACTTGTGTGTGCGAGCTCGCGAGGCACGACGGAATCTGAAAATTGACGGCCAAATGTCATTGACAACTTACTAATAAACGTTCTGCGCGCGCGCGAGCTTCGCTTGGCGTCGACTGTCGCCGCTTTTATATAGTATATGTGGACACAGCGAGTATGTGTTTGCATATTGTGAAATTCTATCACCGTTTCCAACACGCCGACGCAGCACGCTTCTCGTATGCACGTAATGCTGTCGTGTGACGACATCAGAGGCAAAAATACGTGTCATATGTGTGCGCAATCGCGACGCGAGTGCTGTTTTTAGCCCCCCGATATGATAATCAAATCGCGTGCGCGATGAAACTCCCACTTTGCGGCAGCAGCAGCAGCCCGAAAGCTTTGCACGGTAATTTTCGGGGTCGCGGTGATCGTTGACGCGCGCGCGTGGGCGTGAGTTCAATGAATTGGAGTGCACAGCAGCCGCAGCCGGCTCAGGAGCCGCCAGCAGCCGCCAAGCGCTAATGACACTTTCGAAAGCTTTTGCTCGCACGCATATGTGAACGTGAACACATCCACACACACCGCATGCGTGTGCACGCAGATGCGTGAGCCGTCGTTCACGCGAGTTCGTTCACATTTGGCTCTACAAACAGCGCGCATATGTGTGGTGCGTGTTCGACGTGCAAAGCGCATACGCCGAGTCGGAACGGAAAAAATCCGACGACAGCTTGCGCGCGCTTTTTCGCTACGAAATGACGAAAATTGTCGCTACATTATAAACAACGGCGAACAATTATTCATCTCACTAGAAATGAATATTAGCGGTTGGTTCAATTTACATAATAGATTGCATTAGTTCTCCCATCGCAATTCAAACGTAGCGGTTTACCTTCCCTCGGGGGCGGTCGATTTCTATCGAGATACTACCGATTCTAATATAAAACAATCCAAACATTCAATCAACAAGCCTACAGTAATTTCCAACGCATAAGGAAGTCACTATAACCGTTTTTTCGCTACCATTCGTCAGCACGCTAAATGCACGCCTCTCGATGTGCATGTGTCGTGTGCTAAGCGGAGCCCCGCAGTAATTACAAGGCGGTATCAATTCAATAGCACACACACACATAACTCAGCTCAGCTTAGAGCTGGCTGCTTAGGTTCAGCAACAGCAACTGGTTATTTGATTTGTGAGCGTGCGCGTGTGGCCGTTTTTCTGCTACTGCTAATCGGTATCGCTTAATGTGTGTGTGTTGTGTGTTGTGTGTGCGCAATGCCCTGAGGGGAGCACTGCTGCAGACGGGTGCCCGCGCCACATCTTTAGTGAGAAGTCCTTTTGCTATGCAATGTCATTTTTATTGGGCTCGCTGCGAACATGCGCGTGAATGCATCGCATGCTTCAACGCACTGAACGCGCGCGTGCGCATCAATTAGCGAAACGCGGAAGGAAGTAGGAAAAATGTGTGCGTTTGTTGTGCGCGCTCGAGGCACTTTACTGTGCAAGTGAATGTGTGCGTGTGTGTGTGCACACGAACGAGCAAGCAAAGTCGCGCATTTACGACAGCCCGAAGCGCACAGTTGCGATGTGTTTGTCTAGTAATTGCTCGTCACGTGTGTAGAGTTTATATTGTGAATAAATGGATACGGCAGATCACATCACGTGTGCCGCAAATAATGCAACGTGTAATTATCCGCGCCAGCAAACGCACGATGCACTGCACAGAGAAACATAGACAGGAGCACATTTATACGAGCGAGCACAGACAACTTTCGTTTTTTCATATGCACATTATAGTGTGTACGACGTCAGTGAGTGTGTGTGTACTGTTGATCAAAATAAAACAAGTAGTTGCATTATTATTTACCTTTGTTGGTCCGCTCACACAGGTTTAATAAACCCATTAAGCTGCTCTCGCTTATCCGATCGATATAGCAGTTATGCAAATGCCAGGTAGATTGTGCAACAGAAATACGATTCTAAATCAAGAAGCGAGTGATGCGAAGCATCCACTTATTCAACACAAACAGCCGAGATACACGTAAGCACACCAAAATAACAACAATCCGAAATCAAGGGCGTGAACTCGAAGGCCGTATGTTTTCGGTTGCCGCGCTGATGCTGCTGCTGCTGCTGTTCCAACAAGAAGCGTGTGCTTTCTTGTGATTTACATGTGATACAAAAACGGCGGATCGCGGATCGCGCGCGCGCCGATCACAAGAATGAGTGTGTGTGTATAGCATATAGCATAGCTATAGCACTGGAAGAACATATCGCGATCTTGATGTATTGTTGAGTGTGTGTGTTTGGTTGTTTTAAATCCAAGGTGCACACACAGACACATACACACACACAACGTGGTTGATGCCGATTTGATTACAATGTGAGCGTCCGATGCGCGCATGTACACGTCCAAAGTGTGTTAAGGTCATCTTAACCTTAACCACCAAGGGAAAAGCCTTTAGGCCAGAGCGCAACGAAATTTTTGCTGTTCTCACGTAAACGCTACAGCTCTGCTGTCCAGTGAGATTGCCATGTAAGAAGTGCGTTACTTCTGTCTGATTACGCGATGGCGAATCAACGCGAAAAACTCGAACGACATTATTCGATCAGCTTGTTTGGAAGCGACCAGTAATGAGTAATTTCATGGCTGATTTAAAACGTATTGGAACGCATTACTTGTACTTTATACAAGCGAACATAAATTGTCAAATTCCCAACCTTTCGACTGGCTCTGTAGCCATCTGTACACGCATTGTATCAGAAATCGTGTGTTGCGCAATTCGTCAACACAAAACAAACTGTGAAGGTCCGTCAAGGTCTGTTGACACTCGAAATCTATCAAAACATCATCATCATGTGTGTATGTCGTCGTCGTCGTCGTCGAACCCTTTCGCGTTAACCAGACCTACGCACTAAAATCGACCTACACACACAGACAAAGACGATTATGACGAAAATCATGTGCGCGCATTGTCGAGCATTGTGCGCGCACGCAAACCTTCTAACAAAAATTGTACTCTCGTAATCATTCAATTCAGATACAGATAGTGTGTGCACGCACGCAGTAGACACTGTTCGTATGTGTGTGTGCGTACACAACAAACATTATCGCCACACTGCCTGCACAGAGCGTAGTGTCTAGGTCACCGTCAATGAAACGTTTTTTTTCATGGTATATGAATATACACGCACGTACGTAAGTCAGCATGCGCGCGCGCGCAAACACATCGACACTGGGCAGGCTGTGTGTGTGTGTGTGCGCACACTCATCATAATGTACGACAGAAAACCCGGCGTCGGCGCCCCGTGCATACACACGCACACATGCGAGTATAGTAATTGTAGTAGTAGTAGTAAACCCAAGTGTGTATAGTATAATACGGACGTACTAAACTTTATGTGTGCGCGGCGCGGCACGGCCAAGCGGGCGCGCGAGCATATTACACAATTCTCGGGTGCGTGTGCGTGTGCGTGTGTGTGCGTACGCAGATTTGCTAAGCTCGGCAAATGAGCGGCGGCGGTGGCGGCGGCATTCGACTGACTACTTTTAGAGCAGCGCGCGAAGCTTTTTTCAGAAAGATGGGTGGCGTGCGTGCGTGCGTGCGTAGTGAGTATGTGCGCGATTCCGCATTACATGTACTATCTATCTGTACGCGAGAATATGCGTGAACTAAGTACGTGGTGCGCAAATAGAGTCAGACGCACGTTCAGCGAATGAGTATGCGATGATTGTTTGTTCAGAGCGTGCGCCATTGCGTCATCATAGCGACGCGTTTGGGGGGCTTTTGGTCGACCTGCACGCGTCTATGCGCGCATGCGGCCAGAACGTGTGTGCGTGTGCGTGTATGTCTGATTAAATGCGTGCGTGTGTGAGTGTGTATTATTGCAAAACTGCGCGATCGTTCTAACCGCGTTCAAAACCTAGCGCCGCCTGGCCCTGGCCTGCTATTGAACGCACAGATTACTATCACATTTAGTGCGCAGGTTTAAGAGCATAAAGATAAGTCAGAATGTTGCTCGCTCGAAACGAAAATTCGATCGGTTCGGTCGCGCTCTCCGCGAAAATGCGCGCGAGAGTACCACCAGAAATGTGTCAAACACGCCGTCGCCGTCACCGTGCGTGCGTGTGCGTGTTCGTATGAGCGATGTGCCATGTTTTTTTGGAGGCTCGACCTTGACACACATACGCGCGGACCACTTGCTTGGCTGGCTGGCTGGCTGGCGGCGAGCGATTGCGGTTGAAGGTGCTATACGCGCGCGGCTTTAGCAAATATATAATGGCAATGCGCTCATGCGTGTGTGAGGGTATCTGTGTGTTAGTGCGCGGCACTCGCTGTCGTCGCAATTTCGCGCCTAATATCCGCGGCGATTGTAATTCAATACAACACAAAGCGCCGCACAGAGCTCGAGTATATAATTACTCATCGTGGCGCGGCGGCGAGACACCAGGAACATGAAGTTCGCACATGCACACACTCGCCAACGTTATTGAACGTTAGCCTTGTGGCCCCGACGACAAATGACGACCGGCGTCGGCAGACGCCAAATGCACATCGCGCGTTTGTCCGACCCGCGCAACATGCGACACATCGCAGCGCATCGCCTGTTTGCGAGAGCGCTCGCTCGTACATTAGCCGGTGCTAAAATTGTGCACGGTTTATTTTTGAACACACGACGCGATGCATCACATTTCGCTCGGTCCGGTTGTCTAACTGCATCTGCGCGCGCTCAGTGCACAACACTGTGCTAAAAATACACACACACACACGTATTCTGCGCATATTTGTGCATTGAAGATGCGCGCGCATCTAACACACTCTCTCGTCCGTCATTCGCGCGCGATTTGATTTCATTGCGAAATTTATGGCGAATCTGTAGCTTAGTTAGAGTAGAAACGTTTGCCCTGCGCCTGCGGCTGGCCTGTACGCGATCAGAGAGGTGTATTTATACACGCATCGTGTCTGTGTGTCTGACCGGCGGTGAGCGAGTGAGATGTAAATGGGGGGATGGAATGGTGATTAACGGCGGCGAGCGCAGTGATCATAGAAGCAGGTCTATAACAGTAGAAACGTAAAAAAAAATCGATCAATAGACTTTATGTCGGACAAATAACATGGCCTAAAAGGACCCTGAAATAGTGGTTTTTGAACAGGGAGAAGAATTATATTTGCCTTCCATATTTCAACAATTTTTTCTCAATAGATAGTTTATTTTCCTGCACAAGTCCGCTTACAGACGACCACACTTCAAGGGGATGCAGTTCGAACACCTTGGTTATTGCTTAAGATATTTTCGTTTTTACTTATAGCTGACCGATGGTAGTCGGTAGTCTTTTGAAAATGAAATATCCGCAAAAATGCGATTCAATTGATTATGCCTGAAAAAACAACATTCATGAATACGCTTCATACTAATATTTGACGAAATAGTATAAAAACGTTACTATTGTGTTGAAGTGTCTAGCAGGTACAAGCACATACAAAAAATAAGTTAAGATGTTCGCACTAGAGCACTTCGAAAACGTTATACATAATTGATTATTCTTCGTGATCACACACTCCTACCACCGCGTCATCGCTGGCCGATGCCGTCGTGGCGACGCACTCACTTGCAGTTTATTTTCGACTGACCATTACTTTACAACCACACACGACCAGTCGTCGCAGATAGCGTGTGCATGTGCGTGTGTGCATGTTCGCTCGCGCCCAGCAGATTTATATTCTAATGATGACTAGTAGTGTGTACTTGGGCGGCGAGCACAGCACAGCGAGCACACACAACAGAAATACGCGCTCGTTCGTTCTAGCATTGCGCCGCGCGATTGCCAGCGGCGGCTGCGGCAGCCGTTCGTTCGTTAGAGTTGAACTTTCCTTGCGTCGTCGTCTCGTCGCAGGCACGCGCGCAAGCGCACTGGCATAGCATAGGCTTAGATTCTAATTTCACGCGTGTGCAAGTCGCGCGTGTGCTCTGCGGGCAGCCGACACGTATGCGCACAAACGAGCAATGTGGCGGTGCACATTATGTACATACACACGCCTATGCTATGCTATGCTATGCTATGCTATGCCAAGTGCAATAAAACATCAACAAAGCGAGTGCACTGTGTGCACGTGTGGACGTGTACTCTACATAAAGGATTAGAATTCGCGCGGAATACGCCCGGCCGCCCATCCGACGAGTGCGAGTGCATGCACACGATGATAGTGTACGCTGAGCCGACGTACACTGGTGCGCATAGAAATAGACACGATGCTGAACGCATACAAATTTACTGATACAAAGATTGCAAGTGCTGGTTTCCGGTTCAAATATTTTGTAGTAACATAATTTTGAAAACAAAATAATTTAGGACTATCTCGTGGTAAAGTGTGCGCTCATCATCATGTCTATTTGTATGCGCACCAGTGTATGCTCTTGCGCCTTTCTGTCGACGTCGACCACGACGTAATGTATAATTAGCAAACACTTTGCATTCATACTCGCGCGCATAGAGTGCGATTCTTTATGTATCCGCGTGTGTGTGTGAGTGTTACATCAAGCAGCACACACCAAGACGGCGATGCGCGGCGACTATGCGCGAATATGATGATGACAACCGCGCACAGAACACACAAAGCGTGCAATATATCACCACGTGAGTGTATGTCTGCTCTGTGAGCTCAGCTCTGCTCTGTTTATCCAGTGTGTGAGTGTGTGTGTTTATACATGTAGTGTGTTCGTTTGCCAGTTTGTCAGTTGGTTGCCTCGCGCGCGCTTAGAATTGACAACAGGCTGCTGCTGCTGGCTGGCTGGCCGGCCGTTTGCATAACCTTTAAATGGGTCACCCAGGGAGACCCGTCTAAAATTAACCAGTACACACTCACACACAGTAGCAGTGGCGTGAAATCCGCCGCCGCCGATGCCGCCACGAGCACTACGAAATCGGTTCGACGAGCCGGTGAAATTACCGCATTCAAAACGGCCGGCGAGCACTTTCTTTTGTGTGCATCGAGCGCATGATTATTAAATGATGGAATTACTGTGTGTGTGTGATAATTCGCGCAGCGCAGCGTGTCGATCACGGCGGCGCTATTCCGCTTCCTTGATATGCAAATCTGAGCTGAGAGACAAATGGCGGCCAAACGGGTTTAAATCGCGCATAGGGTGTGTTTTTAAATCTAGGAATTAAAATTGAATATAATTGATACATTATGACGCGATGCCAGCAGTCAGATTAAGCCACGAGCGATGAGAGCAGCGCTCGCGTGATCGACGACGAGCGGATCATCGGATGGTCGGTCGGTCTAGTGACGACAACATATTTGCGCGCCGCGAGCAAATGCATCGCGTCGTGCGTCGTGCAGACATAAAATATCGCTGCGCATTTTATGGCAATCATAACGGGCATCTCATGTTTATAGATCGATTAATTATTGTGAGCGCGCGCAGCGATCGCGCGCACACACATTCGTATTTCAATTTCTCTTCCACATCAAACACCGTAACATATATATTCGCGCACATATGCGCGCTCACCACTTACTCGCGTAGCAATCGCAAAAAGAGCGGACGGTTGCATTCCGAGCCGATGTTTCGATGATTTTGGCCCAAACGCGGGGTTCACTGCTGCTGCTACTCCCCGTCGTTTGGGATTTGCATGCGTCTGTGTGAATGTGTGTGTTCAATCGAAAGTATTTCGAATGCGCGCACACGAAGTTTAACACGCTGTGCTCTCTATGGCTATGCGCGAGTGTGTGCGCTTGTGTGCTAAATATCAATTCGCGGCGTTGAGCGTTCGCCCAAATTAATGGCCATGTATTTTAGTAGGTTATCGATCCGAACGCGACGAGTGCTGCTGGCGATGATTATCGCAAGATGCGCGCGGCGAGCGCGAGTTCGCGAGTTTAACGATATTTATGAACAAGCGCATATTCGCCGCACACACACACACACACACATACACACTAATTTCATTTGGATCGTCTTCGTGTGTATTTATGCAGCAGCGGCATCTCAACCCAACTGCGGCGTCGGCGTCAGCCGCGCATATCAGCATAAATTAGCCGAATGCAAATTCGGCGCGACTCTATTGAATCTGACAATAGTTCGTTCGGCCAGCGACGACGTTTGGCCCGGCTGTCACCGCGGACGGCTACTTAGGAGACGCCTGGTGCTGGTGACGATATTCTACATTTTACGGCTGCTTATAGACTAACGAACGTTGTATTTATGTGGAGGGGTGTCGAGTGTAAATTTCTCCGTTTCATAGCGACATGCGCTTTTATGTTTGTTTTACGAGTATTTATAAGCGCAAACCCGGAACTATTCCTACCTTAATATACACGCATACACTCCACACTGACCCCGGAATGTACGCATGATCGTGTTGATCGACTGACATTGCTCCGCGCCATAATTGACTGTCAAGTTAGCTAATGATTTGCATACATTTATCGCGTATTTTGCTGTGCATTGCACGCGCACGCATTGAAACCGTTTAATATCATTCAAATTGATATCACTTGCATACATAAACTCGAGCGAGCATGCAACTCGCGTTGCATTGCACCGTTGGCGTCCGCGTGTATGTGTGTGTGTGCGTATGTTGGAGCGTAGGTGACCGCGGCAGCGTCAACGGTGGCGGCAGTGCGGCGGCATTGAACCTTAACGATCCGAGTGTCGCAGACACACACACACACACACACACACACACACACATCAACACCACCACCGCCGCCACGACCAATTCTCCAGCACTATCGGTACGCGCGCGCCCGTTGTTATTGCAATCAAGTTGATCCGGTACGCCGCCGATGCAATTGTCAAGAAGTAAACGCGAGCGTGCGTGCATACAATGTCGACGTCGTTGTCGTCGAGAGTCAAGTCGCGAGTCATGTCGCGAGTCAGTGTAATTTGTGCGGCGTGCCCGTGAAACGCGCGTAGAATGTCTCTCACTGCCTGAATCGCGGAATGAATTATGGAGCACGTAACCTTTCCGCGTACACGTATACGCGCGTCTGTGTGTATTGTTGTAATGTGTGCGTGTGTGAGTGTGCAAGTGTGGCTGCCCATGCACAAAGTCGCGCACACACAAATTAACGAGCTCCTATGTGTACCGCCCCACACACAGCGCGTAATGCTATGCGCAAGTATGTACATACTGAGCACATATCATACACATATCATGCGTACGTGTGCATGCATCAGGTTCAACTCGTCTCAATGCTGCCCGAGCACGCGTCATCAAGTCATGTGGTGGTCGCCCGCATGACCGAGCGAAACTCACACACACGAGCAAGTGCAAGTGCAAGCGCGACTATATCTCTTGAACGCAGCGAGGCCCGAAAGCTAAACGCACATACACAGGCAGAGGTGTGAACTCTGCTGGTGACACTGCGCACCGGTCGCTTCATATATGGCTGGACGGGGCAGTGAATACTACGACACTACTGAACTGTTCACGTCACCGATGTCCCCCGAACGACGACCGACCGTCAATATGCGCGCGCGCGCAGTTTACTACGTACAGTTGCTCCAACTTGATTCTTACTCTTGACAATTTCCATTTCTTTTTGACGTTTGGTTCTCAACATGATATAAAAAGCAAGTAAAACAAGATAAGAGTTTGCGATTACCTTTTCAAAATTATTTCGGGCAAGAGGCCGTCGGAGACCCAATTTACGACAACTTTATGCAATGATTGGGGCCTTATGTCAGCAATAACGCGACGAATATTCTCTCCCTAGGCGTCAATCGTTTCGCCGGGCTTATCTGCGTAGACTAGCGACTTCAAATAAACCTACAGAAAACAGTCGAGCTGTGTGTATTCGCACGATCTTGGACGCCCGTCACAGGCCCACGACACGAATTAATGCGCTACTATTTGATCTGATAATTTGATGTTTTGATAATTTACACGATTTGCAATCGTTTTTTGGGAGTAAGTCTTTTTATTATGAAATGGCAAACCTTACTGAGCATATATCAAGTGACAGCTGTCAAAAAGATCAACAACTGAAACAAAATTGTACAAGAATGAAAACCACACGTCTAAAAAAATATAATTCAGATAATTTTCGCAGCCCCCACATCGAGGCACTAGTCTTACCAAGATAATGCATCGATGTGGAGGACTTCAAGTGGTATCAACTGTATGCGTGTACGTGCAAGTGCGTCTGTGTCGTATATGCCATTTACATACCGCGACAGCGACAACGTCGGGGCGGCCAGATTGTGAAGGAAAATATTGAAATGATTTCGCCTTGTTTACAAGTGCGCGCGCGCTCGAGATCGCGATCGCGCGCATGTATATAATAATAATAAAATGTAGACGGTCAGCCGCGGTCAACGTGCACGCGACACGCGCACGCGCACGCACACGCACATTGCGCATTATACTCGGCGGCGACAGCGATGACCGGATCGAAGCAGAGCGAACGCGGCGACGGCGACACGCACTTGTTGGATACAATTTGCGAATTGCTCTGGCAAGGATACGCGCGCGCGCGCACGCTGACCTTAGCGACCGACGACCGGCGACGCGACGTCGTTAAATTGCGTCGGTATAAACGAGCAGATAATGGGCATGAGATCGGTTTTTGTCATCCGCGATATTCGAGTGCTAATTTGCGAAGATATGCTCTATAATTTGGAGAATCGAATATGAAATTCAAAAAGTACAGGCCTACCGCATTTATGTTCCTTTAATGTGTATTCTAGATCCTGCAAAATGCTTTTCAACCTTCTCCTGCGAGAAATAGATTATTTTCAATATTTCTACAGAATGGATTGTGTAGATATCGCCAAGATGAACCGATTCAAAAAGAAGAAGAAGAACCTCTTGCGACATGAAATGTGTCATGCGGTAACGGGAGGGTTAACAAGGCCCGGAACTTAAATTTTGGCTAAAACAGTGAAAAAAGGTATAAAAACATGGAAACAAACTCTAAAAACCATGATTCCACAATGATATTTCGAGATTTTCTTTTCAAACATTTTGAAAATGGGTCTAGTTAATAAAAACGCATCACGAGTGGCGCAGTGGTAGAGTGTTTGCTTCACGAGCGGAAGGTCACGGGTTCGATACCCGGTAAAAAAGGGCAAAAGAGTATGATCGTAACAAATGTTCTGTAGTATGAAAAGGAAAACAGTTATTTTCCCTTAAATTCCGGTCCTTGCATATTAATAATGAAATCATATAGAAAATTATCGATGTGATCGTATACTCGCCGGTGTTGAGTCACCAAACATCGTACACCGCACCATCAATGAATGACAAGTGCAAAACGATCATCGTCGTCGTCGTCGACTCGCTGCATTTAGCTGCAACAGCACTTTAGCGAGCCTCGCGCATGTCGCGCATGTTTTTCGTAAACATTAGTGAAATTTAAACAAAGCCCTAAATGTGTGTCATGTCGTCGTCGCAATCGTATTGATATGTGCTATTTTGGCGGCCTCTTATTATATGCTGCTGGTCGACCGCAATTCGCGATCGATCGAGTGCACACACGAATTCAGTGATCTAGTTCATGTCGGTTGGACAAACTGATTTTATTTCGCTGATGCGATGTCGCGTTGCGAATTGTGCAACGTCTGATTGAGTTGCAATTTAAATGAAGCGACCTTGTCGCGAGTTTTGCGACGCGATCGGCAATTGTGTGTGTTTAATCGTTATAATGATTGTGAGAACGCACAATCGCGATTCCGCATAATTGTATCAATTACACACATTACGACAATTATATACTGTTGCTCAATACGAGACGACGACGACGACTCCGAAACAGAGAGTCCCGAAAATATCGTTACCGAAATTTCAACATAATCACGTGTCGTCGATTTTCAATTTGCTTATCTGCTCTGGAGGCCTTGAGTAATTCCCATTGTATTACAAGTGTGTGCTCGAGCTATGTGTGGAAATCATGAGCAAGCACACGCAACAGAAGCGTGCGTGCGTGAGTGTGTGTTCGGTATCAATGACATTGAATTGCGAGTAGCTAGTAACGAGACTGAAAATCATAAACTCATGGCGGTAAATTAATTTATAGTTAATATATAGGTATCTCAAGAACGTATACTCACATTGCTTAGGGAACGGAGTAATCCAGTATAGTAATCCACAAATGACATTGAGCAATCCGGCGCGTCGGTTATCCGTTTTTTGTTTCGGGTAGTCGATGTTTTCGACACAATTGCACTTCACTTGAAACTCACATCCATCCAACACTTTCACGTTATCCCATTCGCGATGTATATGCACTAGTTTGGCTGCACTAGTTTGCGCGAATCGTCCGCGCGCGGTGCAAATCCGTATCCAACAGTCCCATCGTCCTGACACAGGTGTATAGAATCATTTCGATGGCACTGCATTGAAAATAGTTGTGGTGTGATGTGGGGTGTTAGTGTAGAGCAGTAAAGATGAAGTGATAAGTGTAATTCCGAACACGCGAGTCGAAGAGTCAATTCAAACTGAGTAATCAACAATTGTTGTTTAAGAATTTTATATTTTTGAAACGAAACTTGCGTTGTTGTGTATATGGAACGTTGCTGTGCACACACACACATACACACACACTCACTGAGCAAACAGAACACGCTTCAAAAACAACACCGTTTTGTCATATTTACTGCATACCCACAACGTGACGGCGTATGTTGTGTGTGTATGAAAATTCACCGTTTATAACCAAATAAACGAATTTAAATCGATCTGATACAAACACCTGTGTGTGTGCGCAGACGACGCGAATCGTTCTCGCGTGAACGGATGATGAGTGGGTGCGTGTTCGGGTGTGTGTGTGTGTGTGTGTGTTGTGTATATATGGAAAATCCCACTGATCGTTGGGGACTCGCGTGTCCCGCGCCAGCACTCATGCACAGTATGAAGTAGGTATGCAAATCGCGTTGGTTCCTAGACAATTCCGCGCCAGATCCGCCCGTCCGATTTATCCAAATTCCATATCCATTGACCGCAGCAATACGCAATCACACACTGCACTCACACACTCCACACTTGCACTTGCACTTGCGCACGCGCACGCGAACGAAATTTACTGTTTGGTATGTCTGTCGTACTATACTGGCGGCGCCGCCAATGGCGCGTTGTCCGTGTGTGTGTGCGCGTGCGTGTTCGCACGGTGGTGTGGTTGAAATCCGACGGCGACGCGCGCGGTACGCTTTGAAAAACCGTTCAAACGATTGTAAAGTCGGTGAATGACTGACTTATTCGCCATTCGGGCAGCATTGCGAATGTGCCCAGCGACCGCGCGCGCGCGCGCAAAGCACTCAGCACACACACACTCAAGCACGCACACGACGCGCGATCTCACCGCGAACACACACGCTTACTCACATGCACGCACGCACGCGCTCGACGCTGAAGCTGAACCACACTGAGCACACAGACCGTCGTCGTAGTCGAGCTCGCCGAGAGCCGAATGCGCGCGAGCTTGCAAAGCTTTCGCATCGCTTAACGTAACGCCGAGCGCGCACGTAGCTGGTAGCGCATTTTCCACACTGCACTGCGCACTGTGCGCGTGAAACCTGTCCTGCGTGCGCACGGTCGCAGCAAAAACCGTTGCACACACACGTGTGCGCCGAACGGCAAAAGCGCTGTCGTCGCCGAAAGAAAGTAAAGAGGCCTCTCACTCGTCCGACGCTCTTTCTCTCGAATGCGCGTCGGTGCAACGGTGTGATGCAACATGCATTCAGCAGATGCCGCCGCCGAGCGAAAGATGCACGCGGCGTGGCTCCGTCGTAGTGGCAGAGTGTAGAGTCGTTTGCGCGTACATAACCGCGGAATGTGCGCACAATTGCACACGAGTACGACGGGCAAAAATGCAAGTGCTCTCAGCTCACTGCACTGCTGCACTGCTGCGCGCATACGCATGGGGCGAAAGTGTAATAACTTATGCTTTTTGCCAATGCACACACACAGGCTCACGGAGCACAGCACAGAGCGTGTCTGTGTGTATACGTACACCCAAACTCGCGCGAGTGCATTTTTTCGGGGTTCGCGCAAGAGCTCAGCTGCGTTTTCGCGTGTATGCGAGTATGTGTGTCTGTGTTTGTACTCGAGTGCAATGCGCATCTGTGGCGGCACGTCGTCGTCGCCGTGCGTTGGTGAACTTTCGGCACAGGGCGTCCGTTGAACTCGTCGTGGTCGTCGTGATCGTGCTCCAACCGCATGTACGCGACGAGCGCGCTGCACACGCATACAGACACGCACATATCCATTGTGTGTGATGATGGAAAGGCCCGCCGCGACTGATGACTGCGCCTGCGCGCGCTCTGATCGTGAACAATTGCATATGCTTTTATTTGGTATTGGTTGCTGTATTATTCGGAGAACAATTTTCACGTTTATTGCATTTGGAGATTATATTGGCTCGTTTTGTCAATCCGAGTATCTGCTCTCTTGTACATTGTTGCACAAATGCGTGCGTTCGTTCGTTGGACGTCGTCGTCGTCGTGCATGTACATAAAATAGAAAGTGCTAGCGATGCAGCGAGCGCGCACTCTATGAATCATTTATTTACGCGACTCTCGCGCGATCCGGTGTGCAAGCATACACACACACACTCACACACAACATGCTAGCATGTGCGGCTGGATTAATTGGTACTGACATATACTTCCGTAGTGTAATGAGTTAATGATGATTACAAAGTGTGTGTGTTTGTGTGTGCCAGCTAACAAGGTAGCTACTGCCTGTTTGCCTGTTTGCAGCAGTTTGCAGTGCAGTGCACTGCCACCACTACATGCACGCGCAGTCTGCAGTGTGGTATGTTCAGCAACCTGATGGTGGCTGGTAGTAGTAGTGGTGGTGAATGCTCATGATCTTTTGCGCACACGTGCGTGTGTGTGTGTGTGGCAAGTGCATGTAAAAGTGAAAATTTATTTTGCGCGCATAGCCGCAACCGACTACAAACCACTGCCAACCACACACACACACACGCAAATGAGCGACGCGATCTACGATAAAACGGTATGTTTTGTTGTGAGGCATTTTTTGTGTGCATCAAGCTATATGTGTTCATGTGGCGCGGCGAACACGCGGAGGTGAGGTGAATGAATTGTGTATGTTCGCTGGAAAACTCTTGTTTTTCTTTGTGCATCCGATTGAATCATGAACGCTGCTAGTTTCCTCATTGTTCGGGCGAATGTAAATTAATTACCTTAAGCGTGCGTGCACCCATCAAATCGAGCGTGCGGCCGTTCACACACACAAAGTGTCTATACACAATGTACAAAAGGGATGGTTATTATTATTTATTAATAATGTAATTGAATTGCAATCGAGTGTGTGGTGTGTGGGCTCGCACGTACGCACACACGCACATACACGCACACACATGAATGGTACTGTGTGTGTTGAGTTCATGCCGCGTAGTCGAGATTAACCACGTGCAATTGATACTGCGCTTTGGATAAGGTGAACAAGCTACAATTATGCACATGCCAATTCCTCGTTCGCCGCCGCCGCAGCACCTGGGTGGGGGGGATCTCACCGCAATGCGTCGAGATGCGCGCGATCCCACGCGAGTGCGATGCGTGATGCTCACAATGCACGCTTGCCAGAGCAATATTAGGCCGAGACTTTATAATTTTATAACCGACTAGCTGGCACGGCGAACTTTGTCTCGCCATATACCAAACAACAACATATAACCACAACCACTATAGATAATATTAAAACCCATTAGGTTTTGACCTCCCTTTCATACTCCCCTTGTAATGGGTTTGATGTACTGCCGTTACGAGATATCGATTCTATAACATATTTCTCGACAACTTGAAAATACCACTTTTTCGTACTAATGGGTTGAAAATTACTTGGTCGGTTCAACTATTGTATACAAACCATCCTTGGGCTGATCTCAACATATGAGACCAATTGACAAACAAGATCCTAAATCGAAGCAGATCTATTTCACCGTATCTCATGTGCTCAATTTACTATCTCTCAGACATCTCAATAGGTAATACAGAGCGTATGCATAGCGTATTGAGATGTCCGCACAACATCCCATTAAGATGTTGTGAGGACATCTCGTGAAAGGGGGAATTGGCGAAACTCATCTTGATGAGATGTCTCTGATATGATGTTTTCGGATATATATTTCTCGAAATAGACATCCGATTGGTATTAAATAATACTCGATTTAGATGATCTCAGCTCATCTAGATCCTATGGTAGGGATGTCTCTTGAGCATCTAAATCGAATTCGTATGCCGTTAGGCGGTCTTGAGATCATCCTCAAGACATCGCAGGGACATCTTTGCACATTATGGATGACAACTTATTCAAATGATGGTTAGAAGTGCCGCTGAAGCCATAACATGTATTAAGCAACTGCGGGTTCTGCCCTATCCGAAAACATATTTCGATTTTTGTCACATGAACTCTACACCCACCATATGGGCACCTAATACTATGTGTATTATTCGCCAAAATATGGCAGTAACCGACGAAAATCACAAAATGTTTTCGAGTTCGAACAAGAAACAAACGTCTTGGTACTTAGGAAGAGTGTTTAGCGCTAATAGAATGCGATCGAACTAATTTGTTCAAATGTTTTGACAATAGATGAAATATACCACCATTTCTACACTCTGTAGTTCAATCGGAAGTTTTCTCAGTCGTCAGAGATCGACCAACCAACCAAATGTGACAGTAGGTTCTCGTCTGTATTTCAGGATTTTTTTCTGTATTTTTGTAGTCTACAGGGTGCGCCATATTTGATGGCGCAATGAGAACATTGGATAACTTTTAAATCAATCAACCGATTTTTATAAACAAAATATTTTAATTTTATTTGGACCTGCACAATTTGTTTGGATACATTTTTGAATATATTATCTATCAAATGGCCACCTTCATTGGTAACTGAAATATATGTCCTGCATTTGCTGCATTTTCCCTAACTTTTTTCAGTATCTCGGGCGGTATATTTATAATTTCTGCACACATTTTTTGGCTTGAGCTCGTCTATAGCCTGAGACTTACTGGCGTACAATTTGCATATCAAATAATCTTACAACAACGAATCTAGAGGTGTTTATAGGCGGCGTTGTGACAATACGAAATTTTAGGATTATAAGAAACGTTCTCTCTCAGCACTAGAACTAGTTACTTTTAACATTCTTTTCCCCAATAAACGTTATGTTGATGATCTGTCGATATTTCTTCT
>JANTBZ010040664.1:0-12863 GCA_024741255.1 Exechia fusca
TATGAACATTTAATTATTATTGTTTTTTTTGCTGAAAATTTCTCGAAAAAAAAATAAAAATTATACAATTATACAACCATAAATGGCTTCCTAGGTTTTTTAAGTAATGAACTTTTGTCTAAAAAGCTAAGAATAGTACTTTACAAACACATTCTAAATTAAATCGAATAACCACTCACATCCAAATTCAACAGCTCCTCGCCCATCTGCGACAGATGCGGCATCAGCAGCTTCGGCTGCGTCGCCCCCAGCTCCGCCAAGAACAGCGCCAAATTCTTCGTCGTCTGCGCATCGGCCGCATCCACCGCCAGCGTGTCGGCCAGATCCTTCAGCACCACCGCATAGATGCTCGCGATGCCGAACTCGCTGGCCAACAGATGCAGACCGTTGGCGCTGGGCACCACTGCGAGTTCGCAGTTGCGCATAATCTGCTGCAGGCGAACGGGAAAGGTGAGCGCATGATTGTAGCGCTTGATGGCGGTGCCGAGCAGCTGGAAGACCATGTCGGCGATGCGCTTCTCGCGGATGGCCGGCTGCTCCAGCTGGCGGTAGGCCATGTCGCAGATCATGCTGGGGAAAAAACAAGCGTTATTTTTAACCAATTGGAACAGAAACTTGGAGCAGAATTTGGCCCAGTTAAACCATAGATAAAAAACTACGTGAATGAAGCTAAATTAATCTGTTAGTTCAGTCTGTCCTCCTACTTATTTTAATATGAAATTGCTCGTTTATATTATTCAGCTTGTGGATTTACTTTTTTGACACTGATCACTGATCAGACCAAGATCATATATTTCTAGAAAAGTCTAGGGATAATGGTGTTCGTTCAACTATCTAAAACTTGTTCTCGAAAAACCATGTGTGAATACTACTCGGACTCGGAACTGTGAATAGAATAAAACGTCAACATTGGTCGAGATAATGATTACCACCCATAAGGATAGTGCGGCAGTCAAAAACGCAATACTTTGAAATTCAATAACTCATGAACGTGTAGAGCAATCTTAAAAAATTGAACAGAGTCTGGAAATGACTACCGCACACCTTGAAAATTGCATCATTTATGTTCGCCCATCTATTCAGGAACATCCACACAAATTGTAATGATGCAGTTATGTAGAATGAACCTCATTCTAATGTATTCTAACAAAATCGCTGCCGAAAAGTCTGACTTCTGGCTAAGGGCGCCACATAAATACCGATTTTCGAATATATGGAAACATGTTCGAGTTTATTGAACACTTGAGCAAATGTTATTGATTTTTCTTGATGGACAGGATTTGTGCATAATTTTATTCCCATCAATTTGAGTATACGGACATTGTTCTAGCTTACTCCAGTGGAAAGTTATGGTCTCCTACTCCTAACCTAACACGTAATCCAGATTTTTTGTATGGAGAGTGAAATCGAGCATTTGTTTCCATACAAAATATTACTATTCCGTCTTTGGTTAGGAGACCATAACTTCCCACTGGAATGACCTAGAACAATGTAAAAAAATAAAAATAAAATTGCTTGAGTGATCAAATAGGTCTACAATGTTTCCATATATTTTTAATCGATCTTTATAGGGCGCCCTTAGCCAGAGGTGTGACTCTTCGGCTTTAATGACTTTCATTCTACATTACTGCATCATTACAATTTGTGTGGATGTCCCTTGATAGATGGACGAACACGATTAATGCAATTTTCAAGTTTTGCGAACTATTATTACGTCGGGTATTATAACTACAGGGGTCGAGGTATGAAGTATTACTCTGGAAAATCCTTATATCTCGCTCATTTGTAAACATTTGAACTTGGATTTTTAGCACGATAATGTACACTTCATCATGTATATGAATATCATCCCATTTTTTCTTGAAACATGAGTTTTCCAGCAGACACGCGAAAATATGATGATTCAAAGTTTTATCGGTGACCACTTTTTGATTTAAATGTTCTAAAGACATTTCTTTCAAACCTACAGAATAACTTTTATCGATAACAACTTTCAAACTCCTTAGAATATTCTCATCTTGGAGGAACAAGTGAAAACGACGCCACGATCGTGTAAGGATTTTAATACCAGTGTTTTCTCTTAGACAACACGTTTCGACTTCGCCCTAAGACCTTGAATTGTTTAATATTCAAAGAAATCGAGCGGAAGATCAATTTGAAGCAAAATTCGAATGATTCAGGTCGATAGGTCCAGATTTATAGTCGTTCTTTTCGGATTCAGCTAAATTATAATGGTAATCTTTCTATCCATCTTGTGACAATACCAAGAATGCTTTCGACATCTATTTTTGCGTTTTGCGAAGCCTTTAGTATCGTTATTACATAATGTGGAAGAATATACCAAATTTAAGTTATAAGTCTGGAATTGGAACGCGCGAACGGTAGTACGTTTCGATTTCCAACCAGATAAACGATATGTCTTCGTCACGTATTTACTTGTCTATCCATCTTTTCTCGCGATGAACTTGGAACCGAAATATTCGTACAGAATATGAAGGACGCAACAAGACATGAATTTCAAGAAAAACAGCCAGCTGGGAAAACTGGTTTAGCCTCTATAGACACGTGAAGTTGGTAACACTTCATACCTCGACCCCTGTATTATTGGCCAATTAAATATTTCGTTTTTATCGAGAACACTGTTCGTTTGATCGTAGTTGATCGTAGTAGCAGAAATTCGACTTCAATGTTGAGTGCAGCGTAAAATTGTGCGGCCCGAAAGAACAGATACTTTTTTTATGTGTCGAGTATACATATATTAATATGAACATTATTGCCACACAGAACCAAAACCTGAGCTGATACAGGTCCTCCTTTCATATATTATCACTATTTATTTCGTAGTTTGAAACATAGCAAAAATCGCGAATAAACTATTAAAAAATGTATTAAAATGTATTAAGCTTCAAATAGCTTCTTCTGTTTGATCTCTTATCACAGTGTCCTGAAACGTACTATCGAAAGCAACCCCAACTCACTTGACAAAATTCTCCTCCGCAATGCACACGCTCCACAGCTTCTCCAGCGGCAGCTGAAACACATTGAACACCTGCAGCATCATCTTGAACCGCTTGTCGTCCCAATCGAACGCTTCCGCCTCCATGATCGCAGCCCCCTTCTTGCCACCGGGCTTCGCGCCAGATCCAGCCGTCTGCCCACCGCCGCCCCCCACATTGCCGGCAACGACGCCATCCACCTGCCGCACCAAACTGGTGCTCAAGTACAGCAGCATTTTGCACAGATTCAGGTGCGACTCGCGATCGAAGGCCGCTGCAGTTTCGCTGCCATCGGCGTTGGTCGTCGTGTCGGGCTGCGAGGAGGTGGCCTCCTTGGACTTGTCGGCCAGCTGGGTGGCCAGGGCTTTGCCCATTTTGTCGATGGACATGAAGATCAGATCGACGGAGCGCATGAGGAGCGGCAGCAGCGTCGGTGAGGCGCACTCGATCAGCGAGAAGAACGTGTCGAAGTGATCGAAGATGTAGAAGGGGTCGGAGGCGGCGGTGAAGGCGATGCGGGCGGCTGGAAGTGTATTTTGATTAGTACTGACCAGTAGCGGATCCAGGATTGAATAAGTAAGTGGGCCAGTTCCAGATTTATAAACCTAACCATTTATATATCAGGCAGTCCGGAAAGTTCCTGCCGTTTACTTGAAGGACACATTTTTTAGATGAATTATTGATTGATATTCAACATAGCATTTTTAAATGACCCAAAACAAAAATTTAAATCGATAGGACTTTTAGTTCGTTCGATATCTCATTTTGATTGACGC
Organism: Exechia fusca; assembly: GCA_024741255.1. Taxonomy (NCBI): domain Eukaryota; kingdom Metazoa; phylum Arthropoda; class Insecta; order Diptera; family Mycetophilidae; genus Exechia; species Exechia fusca. Next base: position 3,773 of record JANTBZ010040664.1, read on the forward strand.
AATCGATCAAAACTTGTGAATGGAAACGATAGCAAAAATCGAAGTAAAGAGCTATGAATTGAGGCATTATTCACGGTATTATCTGGGTAGGGTTTTTATTGACTATTTTCTGTTTTTAGACCTCAGAAATATCATCGCTGGAATGAGATTTGGTACCGATAGAAGAAAACAATGCATATTTCGGGGCGAAAAAAAAACAATACGAAGGACATGTGCATTACTTTCGAAGATACAGCTCTATATCCCGGTTTTTTTATTTCATAAAGGACACAAGGACTAAGACAATACTCACAACCTAATCCTCTTACAACTTAATTTCTCGCGACATTCTTAATTAAATGCAAATACTAATGCGAGCCTCTTATTGTTTTATCATCTTGACTCATTCCTAAATTCTTAAACAATGAATGATACTAATTCATACTACAACGTTCAGTATTTTATCAAACTGGAGCCATTGAATGAATTATGGTCTTACGCATCTTCAACCGTTCCCTATCTTTATCATGTAAAACCGCAATTGATCACTGTTCCACTTACCATTGAGCAGATCCTTCAGATCGCGCGAATTGTGCACCTTCTTCACAAAGTAATTGTTGCCGTCCGAATTCAGCAGCTCGCCGCTGTCCTGCGGTATGACGAATTGGAAGTCCATCTCAAGGGGCGGGCGCAGCGGATCAGGATCAACCGGAAGCTGGGGCGATCGGGATAATCGCTGGAGGCCGGTGCGAATAAATGTGAACGGATTTCGGAATCCCGTGGACGAGTGCGTTTTTTTGGCGCGAGAAGGCTTCGCGCTGCGCGGACGTTGGAAATACAAAATGTTTATCTTGTGTGGTAGTTGTTGTTGGACGGATTGTTTTCAAACTGTACCAGTGCTGCACAGCCGCACGAATTCGTTGAAATAGCCCTGAATAAGATGTAGTAGATTGAGGGCGTTCAAATGGTAGTAGAAGCTTGAGAATATATGTTCCACAAGCTTAAACTCCTTTGGGTATGCAATTCATAGAATTTGAATTATAGTATAATAGTTCGAACTTGCATTTAGCAGAAACAATTTTCAAAAGTCGATTCGTCATATAACTATTGGACTATACTTAAGAACGATTCTATTTCTGAGTTCTCGGCCAGAGTCGATGTATTCTAGGACTTTTGATGATTGAGTTATGTTCATTCACTAAGTACTAAACTTTCTGTGAAGTTTGAATATTGTAGGCGCCATAGTGTGGACACGCTTAGCCTTACCGTAAAGTGTAACACAACCCAAAAAAACTAAAAGTCACAACGGTTTTTGTAAATATTTCGAATGATGAGGTTCTGCGCATATTTTATTTACCTATCATTTGAGTATACTTGCATATCTCTAAGTCAATCCGGTATAAAGTTACGGCCTAAAAACTGAAGACGTAACACGATTTTTTTGTATGGAAAAAAATGAAAACACAACAAACAGTGAATGAACATAACTCCATCATCAACAGTAATAGAATACATCGGCTCTGGCCAAGAACACGGAAATAGAATCGTTCTTAAGTATAAGTCCACTAGTGTACAATGTACACTGTACATACATATCTCCGTGATACATATAGACACAGTTTCCTCTACCCACTCAGCGACCGAGCTCACAAATGGTAAGTTATGAGGTGAGCCGTATTTAATATGCAACATTATATTCGCGTAATTATTCCGATTCAAACATTCATATTATTCGGTTCACAAAGGACGCATCAGAGTCGGAGCTCACAAATAATGCATAATGGAATAGAATGTGCACGCCGCGAGGAGTTGAACCCTTTGAGCACAGCGTTTAATTAAGTTAGTTTTGTTGAGATGTCGAGATGTATTTTTGATTCGAATACCCACCGAAAATCAGATGATATTTACACGTTCGTTGCCTGTCTGTCCGTCATATGTAGCATAACAGCTAGTCCGGAAAGTCCGTGCCGTTTACTAGAATAACACATTTTGTAGATGAAAATATTTATGAATATTCAACTCCGATCTTTCAAATGATCCGAAACAAAAATTGACATCGATAGGACTTTTGGTTCGTTCGATATCTCATTTTGATTAAAACAACTTTCACGGACACGGACACGGCACGGACTTTCCGGACTAACTGTTACTAATCCAGTTGAGTGGCGTACTTGCGCGTGAATTAACATTATTATACCACGGAACATTATATATATTGATTCAAGTGTCTGCTTATGTTATGGCATATGTATATGCAATATGAATGTACAGGGCAGGCCAGTAGCTAGCCCGTCAAACCAGGGGGGCTGGTGGAGGCTGAGATTTAAAAAATGATTCGAACACCGAACACTTAACTACGACGCATAAATGTGGAATATTAGACCTACATTCGAACAGGTTACAAACTCTCGCTTAATAAACTGGTTGCATTGAAGCTCATTGAATACTAAAGAATTAAAAATCAAACAATGTTGGCCCGAAGGGTCAACGATTTTTTTGGGAACAAATGATTTAAAATGCATTGAAAAGATCCTTCTTGAAATAAATCTAAATATAACTAGCCGCTACGCGGCCAGCGTGTATCCGAAGAGTCGATCTAAATCAAACAACATTCCATTGATCAAACACAAAAAATACATTCTCACTCGATGGCTGAAAATTATCTAGCCGCGACCGTTCAAAGTGTCGAAGAATATAATGTCTGGATTGTGAATTACAATAATTCCAACGTTCGAAAATAGTACACAAAATATAGAGATTGCTGTCACTAACTCTATCTCTATATCCATCTGTATCTCTATTTTTGTTTTCTATCTAAAATTCTATCTAAAGGTATTATAGAATAACACCAGTACCCAGTTAACATGTAAAAAGTTATTGAAATCTAACCATCCCGGTCTCCAAGCATCGATGTCACACATGTATTGCAAAGAATAAGTTTCCGTATAATGCCACCTATCGCTCAACAGCGAAACTACTCTTTGTATATATTCTAAACATGTGTTTTCATATATCGATCATGCAACCGCAGAACAGTACAATTACTCGAAGCGATACTATTCTATTTATTTCTGTTCCTCAAAATTGAAAGTCTGTCTGAAAAGAACACATTTTCGTAAAATACAAATTTGTATGTGTGTTGGTGTTAATTCATGGCATGTTGAAGAGTAGTTTCGCTACTGTGCGAGTCTTCGTATTTCGCGAACATTTTTCCAGTTTAGACTGATGTTCAAGTTCAACATTGATGCATGACAGATTTCAATGAATCCTACCATATTTTTGGCGTTCACGAAGGGCATGTACAAAGAACTGTTTCGCTTAGGTGCGATGAGTGGCGTCTTCGTATTTAGCGAACATGTTCATGTTCAACATGCAAGAGGAACAACCGGTAAAAATTTAATGAACTTTTAAATGAGTGTAGGTGTAGTACGAATATTTGCGATAGTTGGTGTCTACGTATTTCGCGAATAGGAGCTGTTTTCAGACAGTTGTAAAGGACTGATTAAAAGGCTGGTCCGAATAACAAGACATTTTCCATTTGCTTTTGGTTGATCCAGGGCATGTTGTGTCCTTTATAGACAGATATCCAAGTTTGACATAGAGATTGGTTTTTGGTTTTGGAGGATGTTTAGTTATTGTGCGACATGTGAAGTCTTTGTATTTCAGAAGAAGAGAATATATAATATATGACAAGCATTTTCGTGAAATACGGAAGCGCCACCTATTGCACAATAGCGAAACTACTCTAAGAAAATCCGCTGCGTGAACATGAACACACATGCAAAGTTTCATCAAAATCGGATCGGTAGTTTCAGAGTCTATAGGTAACTAACAGAAAAGGGACTGAGATTTTATATATATAGAATAAAGAATAATATATACACTCACAAGGGTAGGTCACGCCCGTGTTGTTACGGATCACAGTGAGCGTCTAGCTGGTGATTCACGTCTAAAAGGACTTTTGCCAATGCGCCCTGTGGCTGAAGATATGAGCATTTTAAGATTGAGTTTCTGTATGGGAGTTTTGAAATACGACAACTTCTACCGCCTACAACTTTTCAGAGAGAGCACTCATGTCAAACTGTGGTACAAGTTTTTCATTGCCCAACTTGTATCTTCAATTCTGCATCAACAGATTTTTTATCAGTGACAATCGTCATTCGATCATTCTATAACGTCGATGTTTCATATCATCGGACACATAATGCAATACATAATGACAGTGACTGTAAATCTGTTGATGCAGAATTGTAGATATAAGTTGGGCAATGAGAAAATTGTACCACAGTTTACAAAATTGTCAAAGTGCGAATTTCCACCGGTAGGGGCGCTATTCGCAATTTTGTGTTTTCGACCCCTTCCGGTGGAGATAGAGGGTCGATTCTATGATAGAGGTTTTCTTCACTTTAAATTTTCCAAGAGTGCGAATTTCCACCAGTAGGGGGCGCTATGAAGTTAATTAGTGCTCACCGAAATATTTTCATCAGGAGTTTATAATGGAACCCACCCTAGGCTGCGCAGCGGGTTGATGAAGAATACGCTGTTACGAGTTTATCATAGATAATGTACAGTATTCATTACATTTTTTCGGTGACTGACCTTTTAATGTCAAAACGCAAATAAAACGAATTTCTAGCATGGTTTAGGAGAACTAATTGGGGCAGTACTCACATGTATAATTTCTCTCTGAAAGTAATACATCACGGAATAATCGAAACCGACGCTGTTTCGTGTATTTATTCCAAAGATATTTTGCAATTAAATACAACAAATATGTTGGGCAAGGGCCACCGATTTTTTTGCGAGACAACTATGGAAAATGTACATAAAAGTGAAATTCCACTTTTTTTAGAATGAAATAATGAAATAAGGTCAGAGGGGGCTAAGACAACATAGTGCGCCAACTGTTGATTTACTATACACTGTGAAACTTAAATATCTTTTGATGTGGACAACTTTTTAAACATTTATTTTTTCACACACACTTTATTTATTCCTTTTTATTTTATGTCCATCAGGCTTTGATAATAATATACAACAAATTACAGTCTTTATTTCTGATGCACAAAGGTGCCTTTTTTCCGTCCAATTTGCTTCACATTTTCCAGCGTCTCGGTGGTAATATGCGATATTTCCCGGCGAATATTGGCTTCGAGCTGAGCTATGGTCTGCGGCTTATCGATGTTCTTAGAATACCCCCACAGAATGAAGTCAGGCGGCGTCATAACGAGTGAGCGCTGAGGCCAAAAGAATTCGTCGTTTTTCGATATGATGCGTTTTGAGTGCTCAGTCACCAATGAGACACAACATATTTGTTTCTTATAGCGCATTTCCACCAATATGACTTTTCACACTTTTATGACGAAATAAAATACGTAAAGTGTAGTATTGTGCTACCCATTAACTTTTTATTTATTTTTATCAATTGTGCTTGTAGCTGTTAGAAGTCCCAACGTTTTGTTTTATTCTTGGTCACATAGTGAGTTAAGTCTGCCGACAGTCGCCGTTTATGACCAAATTATTGGAATTTTGGTCTTATATGTTCACGCCGACAGTGAAGAGATACAAGCACAATGAATAAAAAATTGTAAATGGTCAAGGGGTAGCACAATAATCTAGTTAACGTATTTTTTTCGTCATAAAAGTGTGACAAGTGACGTTGGTGGAAATGCGCTAGCTAGTCTTTGTTTATTTAATTCATGTTTTCAAGCTGTCGATAACGATAAATACTCTTGAGTCCCAAATGTAGACGTAAACTTACTATTGCAATATGTATGCATTATGATGAGGGTCCGTCGCTTCCAGTCCAGTGAGATGACTTTCGATTGAACTCCGGAGTGTGGTAATGGGAACATGTTTCATGTATTGTCACAAATGTCAGAAATCATTTAGATTCATCGCGTGTGATCAGCCTTAAAGACCTGTTTTTTCTTATTTTTTTCCCAGACATGTTTTGGCTCCAGCGGCACTTCTAAAAACAGAGAACAGTGCTTCACGATCAGAACAGTGTTAAGATTTTGTATGACTGGCTGAAAGATTCCTATGATTAATAAATCAATTTTGCCGCTTTCAAAAATGTTGTTCCTTCATAGTTTAACCCGGGACCCGGGACTAATCAACCCATGTAGTACAAGCATTGCATTGGATGGATATAATATGTTTAGAAGCAGTTAGTAGGATATTGCAGCTGACACAAGAGTATCGTCTCATTGAATATATGCAGTCGTGGTCGTGACTGTATAAATCCAACTAAAAGAACATTTCGTTCATTATTTTTGAAGATGGCATCGTGCACCGCGAATAGCTATGTGGATATGTGTATCCATATCCTATATCCACAGATGATACATACATATAATGTACATAGATTCCTTCGACGAGCAGCGAGCAGGCGACAATCGCTTGTATGTTTCAAAGTATGTGATATCGTGAATCGTGAGTTTGTCCGCGCTACTATTGAACACACACCGCTGAGTTCGTGTGTATGTGTGCGTGTGTGTGTACACTCGATTGCTTTTCTTGCGTACTCGCTCAAAGCTTTCCCACGCGCGATGCGAGTACACATAAAGTGTATCATACACGAACGCAATATGAGCACTTGTATTGTAAAGTGCAATCGCACTCGCCGGGCGACGCAAGCCGACGTATGTGTGACAAAGCATTAAAATGTGCAATATTTTTTGAAAGAAAGGAGCCTTTAACACCACATGACACGCCACGAAAAACGTACGCAGGCACGTCACGCTGACAGGGAGACGGGTTGTATGTTGTATGTAGAGTAAAGTTTCAGGTTAATCACCCGTATTCTGTTCGCGAGAGATTCTTTCCTGTCCATGTTGAACAGTTCCCCGGCGAAAAATATCTTGTGGTGGTCTTGTGAATGTACAATCGATTTGAATTTGTCTTGTGCGGTTCGTATGTGATTTTAAACAGCTATCTTGCCCAAATATTGTGTGTGTTCGCTACACGAATTCTGTCAGTTGTGAAGAAAAAGACGAGATATTTCGCGAACAGAATACGGGTGAATGTTTGGTTTTAATTAAATTAGGTAATGAGAGATCCTTGTTTTTTGTTCTTGAATTCTTGATGGACATTTCTTTGGTTGCGTGTGACGTACTACGAACGAACGGGCGGTGTAGTCGTTTCGGAAAAGTAAAACTTCGTGAATTGATTGACAGACACGACACAAGAATGTTCACACATAATCCCATTCGCACAGTTGAGAAAGTGCAGACAGACGATAAAGGCTATATTATGGCGATGGGAGGCGCTCCATGAGGTAAACTAAGTTTAGAGCTCAAATTCGCATATGATCCTAACATAGTACGTTAGTATGTTCGGTCTGCAGTTGCGAGCATGCTCCGACCTCTGTTATTTCGTTAGCCGGCACTGTTTAGACGCGAGTCGCATGCTTTAATAACTCCTACTATAGCATATGCATACAGTTTCGGCCAAAGTATTAGAGGCATGGGAAATCGCAAATCAGTTTTGTAGCCAGGTAGAAGACAGAGCCAGATTATCATTTTTTTCAAATGCAGAAATGTTCCGTCAACATTGCGTAAGCCCATTGAAAAAAGGTATCATGAGAAATGTTACCCACAGTCTCTCAATTGAATTGAGAAGTAACAATTCGCTATGATTGATCGGACAGAGAATTAGAGGCAGCACCACCACTTTCTCGATGGGAAAAGGCTCCAAGTTGGGTTTTTCGAACATATTTTTGGATGACCCTCAACATGAATCACCTCTCGACATATTTTCGGCATACTTTGCACCTATTTATTAGAGACTTTGCCTGGACGGATCTTCCTTATAACTTCAACGTTTTGGATGATTGCAGCCCGATATTCGAATGTACGGCCCTAAAATATACGCAGATCGTGGGACAATACATTCTCAATCGGGTTTAGGTCTGACTATCGTCTGACTATCGAGAAAGTGGTGGTGCTGCCCCTAATTCAACCATGGTGAATTATCACTTCTGAATTCAATTGAGAGGCCGTGGTTAACATTTTTCATGAATGCTTTTTGCAATGGGCTTACGCAGTGTTGACGGAACATCTCTGCATTTGAAAAAAATGATAATCTGGCTCTGTCTTCTGCCTGGCTACAAATTTTTTTTTGCGATTTCCCATACCTCTAATTCTTTGGCCGAAACTGTATGCCGAGTTCGCACTATGTACTGTTCTCTCGCAAAAAAAAAACACAAACGCACACTAACAGCACATATTCCGCTTCGCAATCCACCACTATGAATACATTCCAACGAGATTTCAACTTTACAAACATACAATAGATATCTCTTGCTTCACTTTAGTGCAATGCAAGTGCGCGAACGAACAGTGAATGTGCACTCAGCGTGTAGACGCGTCCATGACGTCATGCGATGTTGGTGATGGTCTTTCAGCGAAAAGAAGATTATTTTCGAAACGAAACACTTGCATTCAGGTATTACTGTATTATTAACTATATCTTTTTTATCCAGCCATAGATTTTCACAAATTATAACTTTTCGTGTTCGTTAATGTTATATTTACTTTACAGTATTTGAGACCGATGGACCCATTCTATATATTGCCATGTGACAGCTTGAAAAATGCGCAAGAGCTCAAGCTACCAGACAAAAGTGAAAAAAATTGCGGGAAATCTAGTTTTCTTAACTTAAAAAATGATCCACGTGATTCTTTTTTCATAATTTTTGCTAATTTTTTCTCACTATTTTTCGCACGGTAACACTGAAACTAGAAACATTAGGTAAACACAATATTCACATGCATTTTTTTCATAATCTTTCATTTGATGTGCGGTTGACCGGTCTACGTTTGTTAAAGCATGATATATGCGCAGATGTATGAGACCATGTCGAAGATATCAACAAAGGCCTATATCTTCGAAGGCCTTCCTACGATCTAATTTTTTTTTGCCAGTTTCGTCAATAGGAGATCAAAACACTTCAGAAAAGTTTAGATAGAAGGCTGGGAAATGACATGACCTCGATTTTGTTACGTAGTGTTATTTATCATTAGATTCAGTATATACAGTTGGTGACAATTGCTTCTTAACAAGAAAATTTCTGACGTTGTGAACCAGATATCTAGAGACTGAGCTGCAT
>JANTBZ010040675.1:0-12855 GCA_024741255.1 Exechia fusca
ATCTTAGTGCAAATGGCAAATGTGTGTGTTTACCGCATGCGTGTTTATGGACGAATATTTTGTTATACGCACGCGCACGAGCAACGCGATTTCGCGCAAGCGTACCGTACTACATAGGCTGAGAAGTCCCGGGACAAACAATGATGGAATGAACGTTGCACAATATTTATGTTTAAATATGTTTATTATAACTTCAGGGTATCAGCAATCTCCAGGTTCAATGATTTCCGAATTCCGAAATTATTTCGTGGACATTTCGATGTTTTCGTCAGTAACTGCCAAATTTAGACGTCCACTGCGCGCATCGTCTTTGGTGTCCAAATGGTCAATTGTACAGTATATTAAAACAAATCAAATTTGAATTCGGTTAGTGCAGACTCACGACAGTTCGGATATTAGATATGAATGACTGGCTTAAAGGTTATTATGATAAATAGTAAATTATGTTTTTATAAAAAATGTTGTTCCTTCATAGATTGTCTCGGGACTAATCAGCTCATGTAGCATGTAGTACGCATGCGCGAATCGCGAATGCACGTTTCTCTGTCGCTCTTACACTTGAGATCGGTACGCAGCGTACACGGCTCTCGAGTGTGAGAGCGACAGAGACGTTACGACTTACGACCAAAGTTTCACTCTGTGCATGCGTATGGGTGTGAAGTAGTAGAAAAGATAACTGTAACTGAATTGGGACTTCACCCTTGATTCAAAAAAATGTTTTCGGCCAATATCTCATCGGATACTAATATGCTCAGATAAACGGACATTAACATGTCTATATTCTTGATACATAGTGTCAAGACTTTCTTTGTCGCTTCAAGGTAATTCGATAACAAATCTGTGCGCCGATACTTTGCCTTATCGTAGGATCTTCACTCTAACGAAATTCGATCATTTCGTATTTTCCCCTATTTTCACTAATGTTGGACCCTTTTATAATTGTTTAGATTTTCATCAAATTGTTGTTCTGTTCAACCATTCAACTGTTCGACTATTGGTGAAGAACATCGTAAATATTCTGTTCCAAAATATTTTCTCAAAATATTTTTACATTGAACAGAACAAGCACATTTGATTTTGAAAAAGGTACCAAGTTTTCCGGAATACCTCCCATTTATCGTTTAATTTTGAATCTTTAACCTTCCTGTAATCCATTATTTTTCAATATCTTCGATGTTAGAGCATTTAGAATTTCTCGACTTCACGTGTCTTCTTACTAGAGCTCAATACCGTTTCATTGTCCGGAGATCCAATACTAATTTATTAGCAAGGATCGGTTCAACCCACTGCGAATTATGATGATCAATAAGGGATTCAAATTTCGAAGCCATTATGCGGTGGGCATGTGCATTTCATAAGATACATTCTACCAATATAGATTCCGATAGGTCCTTGAATACAAAAGTTATAGCGTGTTTTTGTTATCTTTGATAAATCATCTTCCAATAATGTGCTAGGAATTACAAACGCTTGATGTAAAAGAAAATCGAAGCGAAATTTATCTGTTAACCCAAATCTGTTTTTGTTCAAACCGTTTACATGAACATTCTTGTGGGAATCAAGGTCTATCTCTAACGAATACATGGGGAGGCCTCTCTATGTTGTATCTACCCGACTTTTCTGGGAAACAAATCATTAAAATATTTGTATACAATGTTTAGAACACAGTCCAATCAATGTTATCCGGAAATGACATCAGAGATAAACACATTTGTCTATCGCAATCTATAGAACACGCTGAACCAGATGATAGAGACCATGATAATATTTCTTGGTTTCTAACGGATTTGTTCGTTTGAATGAGAATAAAAGGAACATATTTGTTATTTTTCGACTTTTATAGTTTTGGACAAAATCGACTGGAGGCAAAACTTACCCCCCTATTTCCAAAACGTCATAAAAACATTCTCTCGCTTTTTGGAGAATAGCTTGAAACATAGACCCGATACGTGGCAATAATTTTCAGCAAAACTATTGCCAGATAAATGGTCTATCGATTGCATTTTATCATTGATTGATTCAAAATTACAGACGTGGGAGCTCCTCAAACGTTCATGGCAAAGCTTACCCCACCTTATCTTACCCTATTTCTAACTCTAACGGTCACTTTGATGAAAAAATGAATAATGCGTTTTTTTCAGCCTCATTTCTTACTAGCAGCATGAAAAGTTATCGAATTTGTTTTCCAACGATCGCGCACACTCGAATGCCGCTGAAGTTGTTCGTTAAATGTCTAACGATCGTGTGAGAGTGGCACCGAACCAGAAGTGTCATTATGACGTAATTAACTCAGGTTTCACTCAGGACTCAAGATGAATTTTGATGTAAAATTCCAACCGAACCAAAATCCTCTTCATAGAAAAGAAACGCTATGAATGAACAAAAAACTTCATATTCAATATAAAATATCAAGAACCATATCTGAAATAACAACGAATGAATCCATATGGGTTTTGTCATGGATATTATTTTATTTTGTGGAATAAAATTGATCACATGTGTATGTTTTGTGGGTTAAGAGTTATGAGCGAGGCCCGGAAATTAAAGGCCTAAAAAGTACAATTCAGGGTCCTAAAGTAGAGGCTTAGAACAGTTTTTTTTTTTTTCATGTTTGGGGCTACAACCCGTAGGTCTTGACCTCCCTTGTATACTCCACTAGTATTTGAAGAGTAGCAGGGCTTCGTAACCGGTTTCAGATTTGGAATATGACAAGGCAACATTTAACATCCTTCCTGTGGATTATCGTGTGGAGAAAACCCTGGACGTCCCGCTCGTGAGGCAAGCACTCTATTACCTACACCAATCAGACGAAGAAGAAAAATAGGTAAAAAACGTCGATAAAATAGTTATCCTTGCAATTATCGTCTTAAGCCCATTATTCGCTTGGACAATGCTGTTGCGCATTACAAGTTTTGAATATTTTCAGGAAATTTCATTTTGAGATTTTTGTAACGAACTTATTTGCGATTTTCAAAATAAAACAATCAAACATTTACAAGTGTGCAATTTCATGAAAACATGCAGATTTTGTATAGTGCCTAAGAAAGCCAGAAAAGGGTCTAAAAATAGCGAAATTAAGGAAAAAGGGATCAAAAAAGGGAAAATAGATTAAAATAGGTTCTAATGTCCAAAAAGGGCAAAAGGGAATTAAAAGTAAAGTTCATTTTAATCGTGCGGAAACGTGACGCATAATCGTGGTTACAAATGTTCTATAGGATGAACAGGAGAAAAAGGGATTTTCCCTCAACTTCCGGGTCTTGGTTATGAGTTATGAATTATGAATAAGCATTGAGAAAACAGAGAGGGCATATCGAGCAAAACGCGGGTAAACTTGGTGTGTCTTATTCCCTGTACGAAGTGGCTTATTTGTAGTTCCAACTTTGCTCACTGCGATGTGCGACACGCAAAGCGTCGCGTTTTTCGCGATTCAATGCGTATTCTGACGTCCAGCCTCGGACACACGCTTGTATGGAGAATGCTCGATATGCCTATCCGTTTAGTCGATGTGAATAAGTAATATAAATCCATTCACATGATATCTTATATTCGATATTCGTTTTCGAATCGTATCGATTGATAATAATTATTATCAATCGAGTTTAGGCTGGGAAAATCGGTTGTTACGTACTGTAATGCACATTCATATTAGTTTGTTATCAGAAATCAATTAACCCCTTCGTTTGTCTATGTAGTCTATCCGATATTAATAAATGTTCAAAATGCCGAAATGCAATCGCAAGATAGCCACCAAATCCCGAATCTCCATTATGATCTAACTCACCTGCATCGCGACCATCAGACCGCGTCGCCGATCGCACGCGATCTCGCCCAAGTACAGCGGCAGCACGGTGAACACGATGCCGTAGCCGCAGCCGACCAGCAACCGCCCGGCGAACAGCTGCGCCAGCCGGTCGCCGGCGGTGGCCACCAGGGCGGCGCCGCCGCCGAACGGCAGCACGGCCAGCAGCAGCGCGCGCTTCGGGCCCAAGCGATGATCGCAGAGCCAGGCGACGGGCAGCGAGATGAGCAGCTCGCCGAGCAGCGGCACCTGGATCAGCCAGGCGCCGGTCGAGCTGGACATGCGCGGCAGCGGCATCGGCGCAGCGGCCGAAGCGGCGGAGGCGTCGCCGATGAGGCGCGGTATTGTCGGCGAATTCCAGCCGCTGGCGATGCCGGCAGCGAATAGCGAGATGTTGGCTGAGCGTGTGCCCAATAGTATGGGTGGATTGGGTTGGTTGGGGAGGGGGAGTAGAGGTTGAGAACATGCTAGTGAGAGCATCCCTGATCACACGACTTAATCCGGATTTTGTTCTAAGAAAAATGTTTATTTCAATCTTCGGTTGATTCTTCGAACAACGGAACCTGACGATTTGTTCTATTTTGAACTATTTCAGTTCAACAACATATTTGATTGATTCGTGTCCCTCCTGCAATAATGTCCAGTAGGATAATTGTTCAAGTGATATACAGTATAGCCTCCCTAAGCCGGAATCGCACGGGACCGACATTTTCCCAGCTTAAAGGGGTTTCCGGCTTAGGGAGGTTTTTCAAAAACACTTGAAAATAGTCGGGAACAACGGTTCAAAACCATTTTAAAAATATATATCTGTACCGACCTTTTGGGCACCTATCAGCCCAATTCTCCAATTGCATGCAAACGAAGGTACTAAATGGAACTAACGTACTAAAATGTCCTAATTTGGTATTCTTGAGTTGGAATTTGGTTTGCACCTTTTATATCTCCATATTAAAAATGACAAGGTCGTAAACGTTGGTTTTGAGGTGCGTTTATCAACTTAAATCACCTTTTAAATGACAGCGATGACATGAGAATACAAAATGTAAACAAAACATCATGAGCACGGCGTGCAATCGACAAAAATATTATATTACAACACTGTAGAACATTTTTTTGTTCCACTCGATTTATACAACAGAACTGCATCATTACATTTGTTATTGGGGACACTTTTATATGGTTCTCATATATGAATTACCTGGAACTTTGGGGATTTTTAGAGCCCGTATCTTTCAAGACCCAACAATAAATATTTTTTCTAGTGTATCATTTCGATAACCTTACATAAAAGTATGAGGACATTTCAAAATCTCAGGTCCCGTTATAAGTAACATTCACCGCCATTTTCGCGAGTCCCGAAAAAATCCAATCTTGCGAAACCAGGAACTTACATTTCTTTGTTGCCGGAAAACGAGCGCTGAAATCGAAATTAGAACTGGAAATTTGCAAAAGCTGTCAGAAACAGCTTGATCGATACAACGTGATTTCAAGAATACCAAATCACGACCGAAATTATGAACCTTATTCGACTTCGTTAGCCGCCACCTTGTCTCCAAAAGTTTACTCTAAAAGTTGCTTGTGCATGCATTTCAAGAATCGACGTGTATGTGTGCAATCGACGAAAAAAATATTATAAAATAGTGTAAAAAGAGCGGCAATACTTTGCCATACACCAATTACACCAGTTGGACTACGTCTTTATTACGGGGCTCAAGAGGATTAATCTTCTTTGACTGCATACAAATATACCTTAAAATGAAAATAGACCATATTATTCTATATTTGAGGCATATGAAGTTCGAAATGGTCTGAACACAAAAAAATTCCGCCTGTAGGGGGCGCTGTTCGCAGTTTTGTGTTTCGACCACTTCCGGTTGAGTTACAGAGTCGCGGTTTCTTGCAATCGATTCTACGCGAGACGTTATGTTAGATGGAATAGTGTCAAAAGTGCGAATTTCCACCGGTAGGGGGCGCAATTCGTAGTTTTGTGTTTTTGACCTTTTCCGGTGGAGCTAGAGAATCCCAGTTTTTTGCAATGGGTTCTACGCGAGACGTTATGTTAGATGAAAGGTGTCGAAAGTGCTAATTTCCGGCGGTAGGGGGCGCTATTAGCAGTTTTGCGTTTTCGACCCCTTCCGGAGCTAGACAGTCGCGGTTTTTTGCAATCGATTCTACGCGAGATGAAAAGTTGTCGAAACTGCGTAATTCCCCCGGGAGAGGGCGCTATTAGCAGTTTTGTGTTTCGACCCCTTCCGGTTGAGTTAGAGGGTCGCGGTTTTTTGCCATAAATTTAACTGACACGTGTCTTCATTTATTGCTATTGATCAGAATATGACAGAACCAATATAACTTCAATTACAGCCCCGTTAACGGTATTCTTCGGAAAAAGATATTTCATTCGAATAAGGAAGTCGCAATCGAGATAAAATGGCTTTTTACAAAAGTACAACATTTGACATCGATAGGACTTTTGGTTCGTTCGAAAATGTAATTTGATTCAAGCAAGTTTTGTTGTTACGAAGAAATGGGTATCGACGTATTTCATGTCCTTATAATAGCACTGTTTTCTAATATGAAATATTAGGGCCAAAGCGAAAACATGAACAGAAAATGTTATCCCGGTTTCGCCCAGCCGAAAAAAATATTCGCGATTTTGTTCGTGCTGGCCATTTCCTCACCAAATGCAAATGCAAATGCAAATGCAAACGCTCAAATGTTGCTGTCCGCATATCTCTC
This sequence comes from Exechia fusca, assembly GCA_024741255.1. Lineage (NCBI taxonomy): Eukaryota > Metazoa > Arthropoda > Insecta > Diptera > Mycetophilidae > Exechia > Exechia fusca. The sequence continues at coordinate 6,536 of JANTBZ010040675.1, forward strand.
GCTCGGGAAATGAGCAGCAGTGGTTATGAATAAAAAGTGATGAAAAAGAATATTTCGAATCCACAAACACACGCGCACACATACAAACAAACCGCCCACACACCGACAAAAGCGGCGACATACTGGAGGCGAAAGATATTCAACAGCGCAAAGATCGGTGCGTCTTCATCACTGAGGTGAGTTTTCAGTCGTCGCACGACAATGCGATAGACGTGCGCCCATCTGGTCATATTCTGCTCCGAGTGTGCCGGCTTTTCGAGTGAATGTGTGCGGATGGCGGATGGCGAACAGAGCGCGGACGCGAGGCGGACCGGTGCTGAGGTGCGACTGCTATATTGTTGCTGATTGTAGCACTCTGGCACGGCATTCATTTCGAGTGTGCGTTTTCGTGAAATTGAGTCGTGCACAACGGGCGCTGTCGTGAAATGGCGATAATACCGTTGACAGAAAATAATACAGAAGCTAGGTAATCAAATCGATCTGGAAATAAATTCAACACCCGAGTCAAATGTTAACTCTACAACGAATTCGTTTCACTATTTAGTGGCAAAATATATGGTATGACAACGACCCGAAATTGCAAGTTTAAACCATGAAATCTACTTGGATTTGTACCTCTAGCTAAAGAATACGAAGATTCAGATAGATAAAATGTTCAATCGATTAAATGGCATCATTAGATTGTTCATATTATTATAGATAGACATAAAAAACGTAAAACAGTACATTGTGCAAATTTTTATTTTAAGTCGTATTACCTTAACGATGCGAATTTGCGATCAAGTGTTGATGCAGCGTCAGCGTTATTCGTGTGAGAGCAGCTATGAATTCAAAGTGCTCACATGAAAAGCATTGGATGAACTAAAATATAAAAAGTTATATAAAAAAATGTTTTTCAAACGAATCGTATGTCGCTCAATTATTATTAGTTGTTCTCCAGTTAGCTAAATTATAATTCAAATGTCAGAGATAAACGTAGAGTAGATGTCCATGCGATTTTCGTCGAACACACATTGATGTTGTATTTTTCAACAGAATTTCAGAAACTATAAACTTTTTATTTATCCAAATTCCCTCCCAACATTTCTCAATACAAATTTTTTTTGTATAAATTAACCGCACTCAGCTAGAATCGAAAAACCGATGGCATGTTTTGACGTCGTTTTTCGAGAGCCTGAGCTACACGATATTCGACATAATTTGAAAATAATAAATTTATTTCAACTAGATCATGTATCGTTCTTCGATTTTGAAGAACATTGTATTCTTGTAGAAAATATTCTTTTCTTTTCCGAGATGACTAAATGCAACGGCGTCATTTCATCATCGATATTACTCTGATATTACTCGGTCCCTATGTGTTCAATCTGAATAATGTTTATGTTCGTGAACAGTTGAGTAAAATTTAATTTGTTATACGAAGCATGTAATATGAAGTGCGCAAAGTGTCCGTGCAGGGGCATGTGTGTTGTTCCACTAAAACTCGAAAATAACATTCACAAGATTACATTTCCAGACAGATGAAGCTGAAAATTATTTATTCACATTTATGTTACGCCATGTTCCAAAGGGCTTCAATATCGGACCATTCCTTCTATAGTTTTCCTTCTATATTTTTTGTAGATTTTATAATTTAGCGAGTGTCCGATTGCAGGGGCATCTACTCTGCTGAACTCGGCTGGACCCGGGTGATGAATTCCAATCAAATACGTATAAATTGTTCGTTATTTCTACTACGTATTTTCTGCGCATGCGCACTGTCTACGTAATGTTTGCATGTGTCAACAACACAAGAGTGTTTATTATTCCTCTCTGCAAGCTAGTCCCTTGGCTTTCGTTATCACTTTCATATTATATTCGCAACTGATACCACATACACGTGAGTAGGAAATGCAGAACCAGAACAGAATCCTGGTATTGGTATCGTTCGCTATCGTATTTCGGTATTCCGTCTTAAGGTAGCTTTTTATGTAACTCGTGACTCAATTATTTAAAATTACAGTTAACGCTATGCAGTGCCTGAAAGTGTTCGATTCTTTGTTTGTTTTATTAATGCAAATAAGTTTCATACCATCTTGGAATTTGGAATCTATGACAAATATGAGGATCTTAGAACCGGAATAAACACGTAATGAAATTCGTATTCTTTTGTTGTCTGTCAGTTTGAGGGTCCGGGTCCCTGACGAGCTTCCTCGATTGGCATGTTACGGATTCCTGGGACCGATACATTCCCTTCACGTGAGCATTCTCTCTCGTACCGCTCGCATGTCATATACACAAAATCACCTCCCGATTTCCGCATGTAAACATTCTCTCGCTCTGCGCACCCTCCGTTTGCGTGTGTGCGTATGCGAACCACCCTCCAAGCGACCGCATCACCGCACCATGCGCGCACCACGTCCACAGTTCTGGCACAGTTGCGAGTGGCTCTTTCATCATGGCGGACGTGACGCGAATCGCGCATCTGTGAACACGACAACCATCGCTGCCGCAGCCGCCGCAGCCGCCACAAACACAATACACCGTCGCCGTTATCGCACACCGTGAATTGTGAGCGTCGTGCGCGAAAAAAAACCGTACGCACACGCACAGACAAAGTGGAAACCAAAACACATTACACACCTACGGCTGTATGTTTTCGGTACACACATAGCAGTGGTCATCAATTGCTTTGTTTCCGCGGAGCCCGGGGCTTTCGACAAGCGGCAGTGGCCAAATTGAGTGCGAACATTTCACGGGAGTCGTGTGCGCATTTGTTTCTGGTGTGTTTGTGTGTGTGTGTGAGTGTGTGAGTGTGTGTGCATTTCCTTTCTACACGTTCGTGTCCAGTGACCAGACGAAATTATAGGTCTTCAATTCATTCAACTATTCAACTTTGCAACATGCCCGCAATTCTGAATAAACAGTTAACTTGTTCTTTCAATGTACAATTGCAGAGGCGATAACGAAATATCGATTGATACTAGAGTGAGGCTTCCTTCAATTTATTCACCCGATTGATCGGAAGTCTCCGGGTCGTAATCGTAATCCAAGTCTCATCTACAGTTACCATCCGTTTTCTTTTGTCTGGTTATTGTCGGGAAGCATTATATTACGCATACTCCATACATACTTTTTTGGAAATGGTCAATCTAAATGGTTTTATCGAAGTCATCAAAGTCTCGGACTGTCAATCGACTACATATTTTCTCAATTATTTGAATTTTCAACGTGTAGCTCACCAGTTGATGTTCTGGTCGTCCTTGCAGAGACTCGTCTTCAATCATTTTAAGCTATTAATTACACTACCCGACATATTTCGACTTTTGGTGAGATACTCGCTTTAAATATAAAATGTCTTATGCGTATTGTGCTCCTTAAAACGAAATCATAATAATTTTTTGTCCATGGATTAGTTTTTGTGTTGTTTTTATCTAGTTTTTTTTTGTAATTGTTATGAATAATAGGCAATATTTCGAGTTGGGTCGAAAACACAAAACTGCATAATATCCAAAAAGAAAGACAATTGATTTACCTTCATTTCATTCTCAGATACTTTATGTCTATTGATCTCAATTCACGAGTTATTCAGGAGAGAACGTGAAAAAATGTGTTATTTAAGCAAAAAAGAAATAAATAAATCCACTAAAAATATATAAAATATATAAACATGCAATATACTTCATTAAATGTTATGTCATCATAAAGCTGACTCAAATACGCATATATCAAGCTAATGCAGTTGGAAGTCTGTGTTCTAATGATTTTGTTGTAGGCAATCAATGACAAATTCAGCTACTATAACCTTCTATAGACAAATATCATAGCATAGTACAATTTTTTCGACATCAGTTCTACATCATTTTTGAAAAATATTTTACGACTAGGTCAGGTTTGAATGCCTATAACAAAAAATGTTTCCGTAGATTTTTGATTGAATCAGCTTGATTGATGCGAAGGGCTCTATCTCCGAAACATTACCATAGATCCAAAAGTAATTCATAGATCTTTGCATACTATAAGAAGAAACACGGCTCATAATGTTAACGATGTAGGTTATATTCAAAGTAAATAACGATCACTCCGCATGCACTTCTGGTGGCCTTCGTAGCGTTGAACAAACTATGATAATGTTAATATAATAATTCAGATTTCAAATAACAGGCAGAATATCATCTGTATTGAAGGTCGCAATATTTCATGTAACGCTGAATTGCACAGGACGAATTCAATATTCCTGTACCAATGTCCCATCCGTAGATCTACATCGATGCCCCCGTTCGCATCACGTGCATCCGCATCGACGACCAGGTGACGGACGGCACCGGCGCCGTGCCCTGGATCCATTCGGGCGGCCTCGGCGAATCGTGGGTGTTTGTCGGCGTGCAGGCGCAGTACGGCAAGGGCTTCAATTTCAACATACACATCTACGGCGTGCCCGCCGAGAACAACTAAATCTAAAGCAATTGGAATCTGACTCTACAACCTACAACCCATTACAGGTCTTGGCCTTCCTTCTATACTCTTGTTTTTGTTTTTGAAGAATAACAGGGCTTCAAAATCAGTTTCAGGTTTTAAAAGATGTTATGTGTTTAGCATAGCGATGCAAAGAGTAAGCTTAGGCAACATTTAACATCCTTCCTTTGGATCATCGTAAGAAGAAATTACCCACACTCAAAGCCGGTTCTCGAACCCAGGACCTTTCGTTCGTGACGATCTGACAAAACATCCCCGTTTATTATGTCGTAGTATAAAATAAAATGCACTCAAATAACGCCCGCGAATAACACACACGAAATAAATTACCACCCTCCATATAAAAATGCTATGCGAATCCGATGAGCGGATCCAGCGGGCCCTTCGCTCAAATGCCCACCACGATGGCGTCCTTGGCGCCCGAAGGCGGTGGCGGTGGCGGCACGTCAGGCACGTTCCGGTTGATCGGATCGAAGTTCTTGATGCTCATCGAAGCTGGAGCTGCAGCGAGACGAGCCTGTTTGGCCTGTCGCCGTTGGGTCTGCTTCGAGGACTGCTGCTCGGAATTCGATTGGCTCTGCTGTTTCTGTTCGACCTTCTGCGAGTTCTGCTGCTCGTTGTCCTGCTGCTGCTGCTGCTGCTGCTGATCGCCTTGCTGCTTAGCTGCTTCATCGTTCTGCTGTTGCTGCTGATCTTGCTGACTGTTCTGCTTCTCGTTCTCTGCTTTGGAATCGCTCGCCTGTGGTTGCTGCGATTGTTTGTTCCGCTTCGCCGCCGGAGCCTGCGACCCGTGCCGCCGGTCACCGCCTCCCGCTCCCGCTCCCGATGCAGCCGCCGCCAGCAGCTCCGGCTGGAACAGACCGTACGGCGGCAGGAACTGCGTCGCCGGATAGCCGGACTGCGGACCATGATCGTAGATCAGCGGATACGAGTGATACGGATACGGCGACAGGTTGATGGGATCGTGGCGCTGCAGCTGCCACGGATTGAACAGCGGATTGATGGGCACCAGATTGGGCGGCAGACCGAACTGGTTCAGCGGAATGGGCTGCTGATGCTGTTTGTTCTGCTTCTGCTTGTTCTGCTTGTTCAGAATGGTTTGCTTGTCTTGCTGGCTGGAGGAGGAGGAGTCCTGCGACTGGGCAGCTTGGTCGCCGCGATCGGTGGAGCTGGCCTCGGTGTTGCTGTCCGTGGAACTGTCTCCGTTGTCGTCATCGCCACTGCTGCTGCCCTCGTGCTGATCGATGCCCTCGCCGGCTTCGGCATTCCGCTGTTGATCGTCGTGTACGTGAGGGCCGCCGCCGAATGCTCCGGGCGCCACTTGTTCAAAGTGGCGGCCGTCTAGCGTGGCAAACTGCGGTCCGCCAAATCCGAGCGGATATTCGCTGCCGTAGTACGGATGGCCGGCGGCTGCGGCGGCGTGGGCGTGCGCTTGAGCTTGGGCCTGAGCTTGAGCCTGAGCCTGCGCCTGCGCTTGAGCGTGCTGCGAGTAGAGGCCGCCACCGTAGTACGACGAGTGGTACGGACTCAGCCACGGAGCGTCGTACGACGGATACTCGATGTGCGGCTGGATGACGGGAAACGTGCGGCTGGGCGTGAGATTCTGGTCGGTGGTGATGAGCGCATTGTAGACGCGCGGATTGCGACGCAGCGCGGCAACGGTCAGCTGGGCGGTGGAGACGAAGGTGAGCAGCAAGGCGAGCTGTGGAGGGGGGAGATAAGGGTGAATATTGGATTCTTCTTGCCATCGGTTGAAATCGTCATAGGTGCCTGACATTACTACATGGGCTGAATAACACTACGCGCCACTTTGTAAGAACAAAAAATATGTAGAGCTCTAACATATTTTTTCTGATAATCTCCAT
>JANTBZ010040686.1:0-12855 GCA_024741255.1 Exechia fusca
TATGACAGTTTTGACATGAGGGCTCTCTAGAAAGTTGTAGCTTATAGAAAATGTCGTATTTTCGAACTCTTATACAAAAACTCAATCTTCAATTGCTCATATCTTCGGCCACAGGGCGCATTGACAAGAGTACTTTTTGTGATACATATCTTTATTTTGCCCCTAGAATCTCATTGCACCAGCTAGACGCTCACTTTGATTGGTAACGACATGTGCGTGACCTTGAGAACTCAAAACCGGTGAATCATTTGATACCGTCTTACCAAACAATAAAATATTCAATAATATTTAATTATGTAATCATGAGACCTGACGCTTTCTGATTAACACTCATTCTAATCTATGGGTCTTTCACTTAAGAAAAATGGGTCGACGGATTGTTTGATCGTTTGATCGCTGGAGTGAAAGAAATGTAAGGTTGAATCCGTGAATTCACAGAAAGATAGAGAACAAGATATCATTCATAGTTTTCTTCGTATTTTCCATCGTTTCTGTATACCTACTCATAGTAGAACCGTTCTACTACTTACTCTATCTACTGATAGTATTATCAACAGCTTGTAGTTATCCAACTTACCAGAAAACATTATTGGCCATAAAACAGTGCAGTGTATCAGCTAGCGGTACTTACCTAGAAAATAGAAAAATAAACTAGATTATAATCGTGTGAAAATGTTATCGAATCATATAATTAAGTTCGGATGAAACAAATATTTTATGAACATGTTTTTAAATCAATCGGACAACATTAGAAGAGTTAAAAATATGACAATGTTTTAAACATTTATAGATTCCCAAATAATATTGTTTATATGCTTTGTTTCACAGATGAAAACACCCCATACGCACCGCCGAATAAAATAATATCCCACAATGATTAATTATGCCCAGGCCACACACAATCCACCCACCGCACAGCCGCTTGTCATCATCGATGAAAAATGCGATGCTGGGGAGACGACAATCTCCTGGCCAATTATTATTCGCGCGCGTCTTATCGAATAAAAACAACAAACCGCGCCCATACACACACACACAAAACATGTCGAAAAGCATATTTCATAGATTTATATGAAGCTTGTAAAACATCTGCGCGTCTTCGGCGTCGTCGTCCTTGAGCGTACTCGCTCGCTGCTGGCCGTCGTTATCGCGATGCGACACACACACACACACACAACATCAGCCTCAGCCTCGCCGTTTGCGCGTAAACCGATGCAGATTAATGATGCCGTTCGGATGGGGTGGGTGGAGGCCTGTGACAGTGCAACATTACAACGCACAGAGCATTGAGACCAGACTTTAGTACAAAATATACTTTCAATCAAGTATTTTCAATAAAAAGAATAAAATACTCCGAAAATGTATTATAAATACAAAATACAAAATACTTCTCTCCCGTATTCTCGAAATGATATGCTTTTTTTGTTCAAATCTATTGACCGTTGGAGCCGCCTTATGGCTGTCCGAGCCATTTTTAACTATCAATTGGGTCCCACGAACCCTGTCCTGATGACTTGAATTATATACATGATTTTCATGAAACGGGTCCCGTTTTAATAGGAACACACGGACACAGAAAATTTAATTCTTCATTGCAAGATAAAATGAAAATACTGAAAAAAGTACTCCTGGTAGTACTCAAGAATTTTAAATACTGAGCAAGTCTGACAGAGACGATGTTGTGTGGCGACAAGACGACGTCAACGACGTCGAAGACGCGATGCTGATGTCGAAGCGACATTACGACGGCTTTGATTGAATGCCCGTTCGCTCTGTGCGTGCGCACGTCACCCGAAAAGAACGCATTAATATTGATTCGCATTACAGCGTTTACATCGACCAAACACGATCGTAATACTACGCCCAATGGCTATGACTACGACAACGACGACTCAGCCAAAGACTAATAGTAAACATAATAATGGCTCTCTGTCGACGTAAACACGCAGAGCCAGGAGAGCGCTTCTGCGGATTTGGTGCGTTTGCATCCGTGCGGATTATGATAGTGTTAACACAACAAATGTGCGTGCGTGTGTGGGTGAGCATATAAAACTATGCACCAAAATGAGTCTAGCATCCTGAGAACAAGAACCAAATATAAGTGTGGTATTTGGAAGTGTTGAATAATTAAATCGTACCAATATCAATTTGATTTTATGAACAGAAATAGCTCTTTATTCTCAAATTTCATTTACAAAGACGTATAAATTGTCGACAGAACGTATTAAGTGTGAATTGTTTGGAGTTATAACGGCTATAAACAACAATAATATCTTGAGTAAAGGCCGATGTGTTTGAACTGGAGTCCATTGTGAGGTTAAATTTCCACCTGTCAGATGACTCCATTCGTTTGCTTTCCACTTTTGATTAGGACATATTTTGGAATATGCTTGATTTCTCTTATTTTTCATATCATTTTATTCCCTTGTATAATAATATTTGACAACTATGTATTGATACATCTAAAATCGTGGCACAAGGTCGGAAATCAATGAAAATACTATTTTATAACCTATATTACTCTAGAAAGAGACTATATCCAGGCAGCATATCGCTTTTCAAACGTCACTACCATCTATCACACGTGCGATAATTGCAGTTTGAATCTATACCCATGCCACGACACGTCGCCTAGCATTACAACACATAAAATACGCGCATTACGAGCACTCTGGTCAGCGCGACTCGAACTCTGATAGCTGCGCGAAAAGTTTTCAAACGTACTTTACTCGACCATTTCCGAGCATGTCCTCTCGTGTCATTCGACGCCTCACAACGCAGCATCGCTGCTGGACGTTCGGACGTCGACGGTAATGAGACAAACATAAACACGTCGCCCCCTCACAACGCTGTCGCCGCTTCGCACACATCCGAGTTTGATGGTTGTGGGCGCTTGCGAGCGAGCTTGTGAGTGCGTGTGTCACATATCCAAAAAATATCGATATGTATCGATATTTCTAAAGTATCGATATTTTATCAAGATTTCCGAAGACTTTTCCGAGGATTTAAAAAATATATGGATAGTTCTAGAATTCCTGTTATGATCAACTGCGTCATTCGAGCCGAATCAATTTGATTGAAATAATAACGGCAATGAAATTGAAGCAATTGACGAGCCTAGTGCCGAATAACACAACACTAACGCTTCTAAAATAACCACCATCGTAATGAATTTATAATAAACATATAGGTGCAACGTATCTACCGTGTTATGAGAAGTATAGGTGTACGATACATCGCTATACGATAAAAACGCATATCGATATTATCGATATCAGTAAATATCAATATGAAATCGATCAATCGATACTTTTGACACTCCTCCGCGTGAGTGCGTGTGTCCGAACGACCCGAAGCACCAGCACCACCAGTCACCAGGCGCTATAACTATGTTATGACTTGGTCGCGACAGTTAGGTCGTGAGCGGCGTGCTCATCTATGAACACACGCACACGCACACATTCGAACACGCCTGTGAGCTCACGCGGAAGTCGAAGGTTGAATAGCAACGACGACTGGCTGCTGCTACGTTGTGTCGCTGTCGACGTTATCGTCTGTGTCGCTGTCTGCTGGCCTGTCCGGAGGCGACGGCGAACGGCGTCGTCGTCGTTTGGTGCGGTCTTCGCAAATCCCCCCGGGGCACATAAGACCGGGGTTCAGTAGAAGCCACAGCAGCATTAGTAGTCTGGGCGGACAGTGGTCGTGGTATGGCGTGTACAGTTGTGAGGTTATAGTTAGGAACTGCGAACTGTTGGCGAGGTATGCGTAAATTATCACTTGTAACTTATAAGCAATGTCTGAAGGATGTCCTTAGGATGTCCCTGTTGGAATATGACTTAACAAATTATAGAAAAATCGCTGAACAATTGTTGTTGCAGCAGGGGCCTTGCGCAAATGGGCGACGTCGTTGTTGTAAATTTCCGTGCATCAACTCCTTCATAATCGAGTAACAATTTTAGAGCCGTTCAAATGTGGATGAATGTTGTCATTGTACCACTTCAATTTTTTTTAGTTTATCCTATTCGTGAATGCGTTAACAGCGTTATAATAGCTCGAACCAAATTTACACGTTCACATTTCATAAAACTCTACTCTATCGTCGCTTGAAAATGTAAAAAGAAAATGTAAAAGAAAACGGTTCTTTTAATACAAATGCATTGATGAGCATCAATCGCTTCGCCAACGGTGTTTTCGATCTGTACATTGGAAGTATTTTAAGTGAAGTTCCAAGTTATTAATACCGGAAACCAATCCAACACGTCATGTTGGTACCGAAGATTTCACACACAATTCGAGAAGTTGTGCGCTTCTCTCGTTCCTCGGAAAGCTGACTGAAATGAATCGAAGTTTGACTGCGATTGCACAATCAATCTTCTTATGTGAATACTGTAGTTATGAATATGATTTGCATCACTGATAATTCTCAAGAATACTCTACATTCCTCGGAAAAGTGAAGTGTTTGTAATTACATTTCACTCACTATATTCCCGAGAACTCGCCATTCGCAGCACCGCCGAGGTCCGGAATTGAAGTTGACCGGTGAAAGTTTGTCTAAAACATTCACACGCACAGACACACACACACTCGCACAGACACCGCCCAACCGCCGCAGCCCCGGTGCACAAGGACAAAAATGTCAACGTTTTACACGACGTTACGACACACGTGTTCGTGTGCAAGTGGGTCATATCGCGCAAACAACGATGCTGCTGGTTGCTGGGTAATCTGACATTGTGTCAAACTATTTTATATGTGTGTTGTTTGCACTGTGTTGCTCGCACTGCGAACCAGTGGGACCGGTGAGCATGCAAGTTTGGCGAAAATTGGGCACTGTCGTCACCTACTACTTGAATACTCTGGGAATCAACACACGACAAGTTGGTGGTTGCGAGCAGCTGCAACTGTCGCTGGACCTAGAAATTGCATTGAATAGAATAGAAAGAGGTGTTGTTGCTAGCACTAAATGCAATTGGGGTGAAATATAGGTGACAAATCGTTAAGAGACTGTGCATAAATTCGTCTTGAGGTCTGTTGAGGTTTTGTGTATTCATTCCCAATCATATGGGTCTACCCACCCAAGTCGTGTTGATACATCGTTCTAATTCACTTCTGTGAAAAGTTACGCCATTCAAAACGAAGACGAAACTCGATATTGAGAGGATGTTTTTATTTCAGTTTCATGCTTGGTTTAAATAAGGTAACTTTCCACAGTAGTAACTTAGAACGATGCTAGTATACCCATATGATTGGTAATGCGCACATAACCTCAAATTAACAAAAATCGTTGTGGATTTTTGTTGTCGATTTTTTCGAAACGGCTCCGCGTGTCCAACCTCTGGCCTCTTCAATACTCAAACTAGCGCAATTATTAAATACACATATCTCTATAATCAACATTCCTAGAATACGTCGACTCTGGCCATAAAAAAAACCTAGAATATCATAAATATCATTCGAATTGTTCCATCATCACTCGAACAAGTTCCATTTTTTGACAATTCAATTCCGATGCAAGTATACATCGCTTTCTATTGGTGTTCATACTCACTAATCGTGCAATAATAGTTGCATCGTCGCTTGAACGCACCCACACACACACACATAAATCGCACCCTTGTTGTGTGCGACCAGCACCACCAAACGTCCAAAGTCGTAATTGAATGGAGAGCCACTCAATTATATCGTGTTCCCGCACAACAGCATTCACATCAACCCCGCGCTTCAGTCTCCGGAGGGGAATTCGTCTTCGTGACACCGAAACTCTCCACTCGCATTCCCGTCCCGTGCTCCAGCCGGCATCCGCGCATGCGCACAATCATCCAGCGGGCATATCCCCGCTAACCAGCTGCTTGCTGGTCGCCAAAGACGCGACTCGACTCCAGTCTCCAGAATCCAGTGCCAGTCAGTTGCTCTCGCGTTCGCCTTCGATTCGGACGCATCGCACAAATTCCTCACCGCGTTTCGTTCCGCGCGCGAATTTTCCCGAGAAACACGGTCGCTACGGCCGGTTTGGACGAGCAGCCAGCACGTTCGTCGGGACATTCGGCTCGAGTCGTCGCACGCGAACGGTTGTGTGTACCCGGGAATTCGGTTTCGGGCGAATACGAAAAAGTGTGTATGTGTGTGCGAGCCTGTGGGCGCTTGGCCTTTGTGGTGTCTAGTCGTCGTGTCGCGTCGTCGTCGTCGTCGTCGCACACAAGTTCGATCGGATATAGTGTGTTGTATGTTGTGTATGTTGTACCAGAAGAGAGTATTGTGAGCATGCTTCGTCTCCACTCATCGTAAGACCTGCAGTGCAACTCAATAAACAACTGTTGTGTATCACCGCGAGATACATCGCTACTGCATGATGATGCAACCGATGTGAATACCAACATAGCAGCATAAAAACAGCGCAGCAGTTGGATTTGATTACTGCCGCAGAAAATAGTGGCGTGAAAGTTATAGCCCTTAAAACCCAACACTACACAAAAATTTAGTGCACTTTACAAAAACACCATTCACTGCTGGCGGACCATAAACCCGGTCTGGCCCGCAGAACAACAATTCCAAACAATGTATGTTGGTAAAAGTTGAGTGGTGCCATCAACACAGCATAACCAGCAACAGCCACCGGTTGAAAGCAGAGTGCATTTCGAGTCGCATAGCTGGGAAAAACTACCGGCAAACAACAACAACAGCAACAAAAACCCGACCACCGACCGACCGACGAAATAATAAACACAAACACATAACACCCGCACACACATACTCACTCACTCACTAACACACCCATTCACGCGCGTTTTTATGCTGCGCGGGTTTTTGCGTGCAGACGCGCTGGCGCTAGTGAGTTGAAGTCGGACGGACGAGACAGTCGAAAAGCTCGTACGTTCACACAGTTGGATCACACACCCCAACATACACACACACCCACAAAGCGCCCCAACATCGCGCGCAAGTGTCCGTAGTGTGTCGGGAAGATCAATATTTGCGCCGTTGCTTGGAGTGAGTGCGTGCACGACGTAGACGTAAAGTGATACGGTTTTACGGGAGAGCAACGCCTCGTATCCACATCGTCGTCGTCGTCGTCGTCGGATATGCCCTGGGATTTACTATCTGTATGAGAACGAGGTAATTAAATGCCGTGGCCGTTGGTGATGTTTGGGGCCAGGAGGCAAACATGATGAGTGGGTTCACTAACTATATGGTATATGGAATTGCATAGAACACGTAAAGGAACTGGAGAACGCATCTTGAGATTCAACCCATTTCGGACGACTAGTCGATTGACAAGCACCTTTCGAAGCTTCGTCGAGAACTCTTCGTGAAACTAAAAAGAAATATGTACGTTCGGACTTCAAACATATTTGAATTGGATTCAACTGGCTCGATTTGAGAATTCATACTGTAGTCATCTCAACTTTACACGGGTTACCTGACATATTATATTCTACAAGAATTTTTCAGTACATTGATTGAAAGTGGACAAATGTCCGTTTGACGATCAATAACTCTAACAAATATCATACGATTTACATGAAATACACTAGCGGAAACAATTGAAGGATCACTTATAAATCCCGGTTTTTTGTCTCTGTTTTTCGTTGTTTTTAAGAGCTGTATCTTCGTTAATAAGTTTCATCTCGGAATCGGACAAATAAGTATCTCAAGCGTAAAGTTTATATTTTCGAGATTTTGGGATAAACAATTTACAATGCCACGTACATATATTGCACTATCGTCATGAATACAGTGAGTAAAAATAATCATTATTTTTTCTCATTGTGCACGAATTTGAGAAACAATATTCCAACTTAATCACTAAATGGAGCGGATAACTTATTCATTCAGCTTTCATTTGCTTGTCGTTGGCCTCGACACGACTTTTTTACATTGAGACATTGGACTTTGAATGGAAAACGGTCATATCTTAGTAACTAATAATCCTACAATATGTTGATGGAGACTTTTGAAAACTTGTTTTTAATGACGATAAGCTTCAGTATTTCCGACAAAAAAAAATTACTCACTCTACTCGGAATCGAAGAAGCAGAGGGAAATGGGTTTACGGACGAATTCGGGATAATCAACCGTTGAGGTTCAAATGTCGAGAAAACATTTTTTTTATAGTATACGTTTCGAAGTTCAACATACTCAAAAGATTCCCACAAAGTCTCAACACAATCCCTCCTGCCGTTATTTTGTAGCACTCAGTCAGTTGAATTTAGCTGGTAGCTGGTAAATATTAGCTGGTAGATTGTTCATTGATTTCGCCCAGCGCAGTTACTAAAAGTGCCATCCCAGAATGGGTTAATACAGCTAGACTTTGTGCAAACATCCGAATATCCTGACTGCCAAAAATAACAACTAAAACTTTCCGCACGAGGAGCAGCATACTTGTTCACCCGTTATTGCAAACCAAGAGTGCTCACATGCAATGCGACACACACCCGACCCGAGACCCGACCACATAATACCACTGACAATAAAATCAGAAAATACCACACACACTCTCGCCACTTCTCCCTACCATATCAAATTGTGCAGACACAAAACACCGCCGAAAGACGCCAAACGCCAAAGCCGCAAAACTGTGCAGTTCTTCGCACAGCGCTCAAGCGCTCAATGCGTGTGCAGCATAGCATAAAATATGTAATGTACGTTGGTTGGTTCGTTCGTGTGTGTGTGCCCTCATTTTGTTCGCCGTGCCGTGCCCGAGTTTGGCCAGAATCCCTGTGCGCGCGTATATCACATATGCGCATATTTGTGCTGCTGCTGCTCTGCTGCCTTTGTGCAGGCAAGGCGAGATGTTTACTCGGGCATTAGAGTGCACAGCATAGCGAGCGAATAAGAACGCGTGAGCGCGTAAACTGCATTATTTCTAAACCGAAATCGAGTGCATGGCTTTCTGCCGCATGGAGAGATGAGACAACAATCGCGAGCACGTTTTCACGAACACGAGAAAAATATATAAGATATGAGTATCTCTTGACTCGCTCGAGTACCACTCACAATGGCAATATGATGCTTTCGAAATGACAAGAAAACCACAGACATCCGTATATAATATTATGCTTACATGGACACAGTCCGTGCGTCTAGTGGTTTGACTTTTTCTCGCATTTGTAATCAAATATCCCCCGCGAAGTCAAACGTAATTATATTCCTCTTAAAATCCGACGCATTGAGGGGCGGCGGGTGGAGGAAATGTTTGAACATATTCGAGGGTACACCGAGTGCTTTTTATGCCACATTGCGACGACGCTCGGATATTATTCTATCATTCAGGGAATTATTTATAATAGACGCGAGCGAGCGCGTTACGCAAGCGCCAACATATTAAAATGCGATGGGAGAGCCGCGCTTAAAATACGCTGCGCGTTGACGACAAAGTTTGCCGTCGATCCGTCGAAATCAGCACCTCCCTCCCGCCATGCGCATGCGAACACTCGCGCACACACTCGGAATCATTAGGCAATGCGCGCGCTTAATTCCGAGCAGCATGCATTTGCGTTTATGCTCGCGCAATGGTTAGCAACGCTTTTGAATGGGTGGCATTTAAACCAACGGCAACAGCACGTCAGCACGTTTCTGTGCAGAATTAATATATATTTTATGCCCGAAATGACTGTGCAAAATGCGTTTTTAAACGAAAAACTTTCTTCGCTTTCGCCGGGGCTCTAATATGTCATTAAGGCCCTTATTTTGCGTTCGGAAAATTTGCTGGCGTTGAGATGATGTAAAGTACGACGGCGAGTCAATTTATAACGCACTCAAATTGTGCTTGCTTGCGTCCATTGCGCCACTTTGCCCGGCAGATAGAACATAAATCATTATCGATTGGCTGCGCTGCGCTATGAAGATGTCGGTGTGTGTGTGTGAGTGACAAAAATCAGAGAGCCGTTTTTCTGGCGTGATGTCTCCGTTCCGAGAAGTGGCAGAAGGCATGTGTGAGTGCCCACACGTCTGCCGACGGCCGACGCCCGAGCATATGCATTACATATGTTGTATAATAGAACGCGTCTAACTTGCGCAGACGCCACGCAACATAAATCAAACACTGACAAATAAATCGATTGGGGTGGTGGTGGTGGGATTGTTGTGATGCTGCAAAGTGACTGTGAAGCGATGAGAAAAATTCAATGACGTGTTGTCGAAATAATTCAGCTGAGATTCAAACATGAAAAGCGATGCCAGACAAAGTGACGCGCATTATTATCGATTGTATCAACACGAAAATATATTCATAATGAACCACACACGAGAAAAATACGTGCCACAACGAAAACAACCTCGTATAGTGTGCTTCGCAATTTTATGCGAAATAAAATAGATAGCATAAGCCAACTAGACGGCACCCGTCTTTGGTCCAGCCGTTAGACGCAGCGCCAACGGCCAAAACGACCGACCACGAACGAATGAACACATTTGGCAGCCAGCCACAACAGAACGATGGAGGCGCACGATCTCGACTAGGCCAGACTGGGCAGAGAACAACAAGAAAATGCCGCGTCGCGCATAAATTCCGGCTCATATTATCCGACAGTAACAGCTCTACAACCTCAGAAGTGGGATTTTTCAATGTTATTCAAGGCGCGATGGAAGGACAAATATTTGTGATATCATATCAGAGATAACATTTCACGCATAATCATGAACCTTAGTGGATCGCTCCCTTAATTCCATCCTCGGTTTCATGAGAATAAATGCATATCAGAGGGCGCCAGGTCTGTTTATTACATCAAATACGATAAGAGCCCATAGCCGATAACAGGAATCATTTTATTGATAACTTTGGCGGGATGCGCTGGATCACATTATTTTCTTCTCATCTAACCACTAACCATTAAAGTTTTGACGCTACCCATGAGATTTCAATATTAGGTTTCTCTAAATATATCATTTTTCAATCCCCAATCAAAATCTGATGCAAAATGCATCCCTAAGGACATAGATAAATGTGTTCCACGTTGAAGCTGAATGTCAGACCTTCCTAATGACATATAAACAACCAAACAAACTGATGAAGTGAGTCCCAGTTCTGAGGTTGTAGAGCTGGTATTTTGTATGTTGTACCTATAGCATAGCCTTTTCGTCTGTCATGTTCGAGCAATATTTTGGCTGAATTGAGGACGATATGGGCGCTGGAATATTACACATAAGGCGCCAGATTGTACTCATAGAATAGTGAAACGAGTGTTTGAGTGGACGCCCACAATTTAAACAGCGGACCAGCGTTAATTGTGCGTCAGCTGCATGCGGGGCCAAATGTCAGAGCGTGCGCATCCTCTCTGCTCTGCTCCGCTCTCAACGTTATTATATCCATCGCTAGCCATCTCTAGATGGCATAGGCAAAGTTGAGCAATTCTCGAATAATTGCGCAAGTTTCGGTATGATTTAACATGTGGACATGCGGACGACGCAGGCGCCTGGTCGGCCAGTCTGGGCCACTAGGTCCTAGGTCCGCTGCTCCCTCGAGCACGAGCTCTCTGGCACCCGTCTGCAATAATTACGGAATGCCGCACGTGCGGTCTGCCACCCGAAAACTTCCCAACGCTGTCGTCGCCTCCGCGTCATTTCGAGTATGCAAAATCGTGTGGAAGCCGAGAAGCAGAGAAGTCGAGCAGAGAGCACACGTCATTAACTAAATACAGTCGACGCGTGTTCGCCGGTTGGATACGTGCGCAAGTGCAAGTGTGTTTGCGGTCGCTCGCAGGTGAGCGTCTGCGGCTGATGCTATTTGTATGTGTGCGCCTTGCCTCGTTACGCAACGACTGGCTTGGGCGATTTGTTGGCTGATGACTTGCAGGTTGCAGGTGCGGCAGCGACGTCGAACCAAATCGGCAGCGGCGCCAGGGCCGTCTCGAAGGGTTAACTAAGGGCTGGTTCAAAACACAACTAACATAAACGAGTCCCTCATTCAGCATAAGAATTTATATTGTGTGTCCTGTGTTCAGGCTCCTCTCATGGCAAAATAAGCAATGGGAAATAGCCCAACATTGTCGGGGCCCCAATTGAACATTATCCATCTGACGGCCCTGGGCGGAGCCCATTCGAGCGCACGATATGGCGGCCGACGACGACTTGCCAGTAACCCTTCGGGCGGCTAACTCACGTACAATTTGCCGGCATCCGGATGCAGCTGGGGGGGCCAACCTTTGCTGGCCTGAACACTGAACATGCACGTAGTCACGTTTGCCTGCCCGTGCCGACAAATGTTCGACAGTTCGACCACGACTGCACTAATCAGAGTGTACGTACACGGTAACTGCGCGCGTCTGAGGGGCGCAACGATAAAGCGCACTATCGTAGAACACACGAGAACGGCAAACACATGCGGGAGCTGTGCAGGGTGGATGCGTTCGAATGAGGAAGACATGATTGTCATTGCGAGAAAGAAAAAGAATTCTTAGTTAGGCAATGGAGAACACATTTACCGGAAATTTGACTGAAGTTGACCAATAAAGATATAAGACGCTAATGAATGTCTCGATGCAAAAAAAGAAGAATATTTGTTCCGACTAGAGAATATTTTTAACGAGGTTTTTAGCAAAAGTATTGTACCGATTAACAATGACCACGGAAGAAAGAGAAAACATCGAGAGCTTACAAACTACGAGCGAAAAAGCACTTATCACCTTGTAGCCCGATGCGTGCTCGCGACTCGTGCAGTACCGCATAGATCTCGATGTACAGTTCTTGGAGACTGTTGACGCTCAGTCCTGTTCTCTTCGTAACATGCTAGTTAGCTCTTTTAAAACCTCGAAACTAACAAGATAGCTACTTAACACTTCGTAACTACACTAGCGGAAACAATTAAAGGATCATTTTTTTTACCCGAATTTTTGGCTGGTTTTTGAAGCGCTGTATCT
>JANTBZ010040697.1:0-12848 GCA_024741255.1 Exechia fusca
CTCATGTCGCCGGAGTCGCGCCCCATCGACATACCGTCGGATGCACTGCTGGACGAGTACGATTTCATAATAGTCGGTGGCGGCTCGGCGGGTGAGTGAACAGTAGACACAGCAATTTGTTTGAAGCGTGCATTAATTGATTTCTATTCGTTTGAGCATTCACCGATTGTTCTAAGTCACTCCTGTGGAATGTTATGGATTTTTGAACAAACCACGAAATACGGATATTTTGCTTCGCGTTCGTCTAGATCTATTATATTAATTTTCCATCTTCAGATCCTTCTGTTCTCGAGCTAGATCTAGATAGATCTTCGAACGGTTCATCGTATCGAATAGCGAAAGCATAATCAACCATCTCACTTTATTCCCCCCAACCACCCCTCTCAGGCGCCGTTCTCGCCAACCGGCTCACCGAGGTCGAAAACTGGACCGTTCTGCTGCTCGAGGCCGGCGGCGACGAAACCGAAATCTCCGACGTCCCCCTGATGGCCGGCTTCCTGCAGCTGAGCAAACTCGACTGGAAGTACAAGAGCGAGCCGCAGCCGCACGCCTGCCAAGCGATGGAGGGCGGCCGCTGCAATTGGCCGCGCGGCAAAGTGGTCGGCGGCTCGTCGGTGCTCAACTACATGCTGTACCTGCGCGGCCACCGGCGCGACTACGACGACTGGGAGCGCGCCGGCAACCCGGGCTGGTCGTACAAGGACGCCCTGTACTACTTCAAAAAGTCCGAGGACAACACCAATCCGTATCTGGCCCAGACGGCCTACCACGGCACCGGCGGCCTGCTGACCGTCGGCGAGGCGCCGTTCCACACGCCGCTGGCGGCCGCCTTCGTCGAGGCGGGCGTCGAGATGGGCTACGAGAACCGCGACCTGAACGGCGGCGCCGGCACCGGCTTCATGATCGCCCAGGGCACCGTGCGCCGCGGCTCGCGCTGCAGCACCGGCAAGGCGTTCCTGCGACCGGCCCGGCTGCGCGCCAACCTGCACGTGGCGATGCACGCGCACGCGACCCGCCTGCTCATCGACGCGCCGACGAAGCGCGCCTTCGGCGTGGAGTTTGTGCGCGAGCGCAAGGTGCACTACATCCGGGCGGCCAAGGAGGTGATCGTGTCGGCGGGAGCGGTCAATTCGCCGCAGCTGCTGATGCTCAGCGGCATCGGACCGAAGGCGGAGCTCGCGAAACACGGCATTGCCATGCACTCGGATCTGCGCGTGGGCGAGAACCTGCAGGATCACATTGGGCTGGGCGGCCTGACGTTCAGCGTCAATCAGCCGGTGGCCATTGTGGAGAGCCGGCTGCACTCGGTGTCGACGGTGCTGCAGTATGCTGTGTTCGGCCAGGGGCCGCTGACGATCATGGGCGGCGTCGAGGGGCTGGCGTTTGTGAAAACAAAGTATGCGAACGCCAGCGATGACGTGCCCGACATTGAGTTCCACTTTGTGAGCGGATCGACGAACTCGGATGGCGGCAATCAGCTGCGCAAGGCGCACGGCATCACGGAGCGCTTCTACGACCAGGTGTACGGGCCGATCAACAATCGGGACACGTGGTCGATTATTCCGATGCTGTTGCGGCCGCGCAGCGTCGGCGCCATCCGGTTGCGCAGCAGCAATCCGTTCGACTATCCGCTGATCTATCCGAACTACTTCAAAGACGCGCAGGACATGCGGGTGCTGGTGGAGGGGGTGAAGATCGCGGTGGCTACGGCGCGCACCGCTTCGATGCAGCGGTTCGGCTCGCAGTTGGTGGCGTACAAGTTTCCCGCTTGCTTGGCCATCGAGCCGTTCACCGATGCGTACTGGGAGTGCATGATCCGGCAGTACTCGGTGACCATCTATCATCCGGCGGGCACGTGCAAAATGGGGCCGTACTGGGATCCGGCTGCGGTGGTGGATCCGCAGTTGCGGGTGTACGGAGTGCGGGGACTGCGGGTGGTGGATGCGAGCGTGATGCCGACGCTGGTGGGGGCGAACACGAATGCGCCGACGATAATGATTGCGGAGAAGGCGGCGGATATGATCAAGGACTTTTGGACGGGCCGGACGGGGCGACGGATGCGCGGTTGGGGAGGTGGTTGATTTTGAGGCGGCGGACCAGTGGTACAGAGCGAGACGCGTTTGTATAGCCAATGTTTAAGCGGTATGTTTAGGGTGTATGTGATATTTAATCGACGTTGATGTGTTTATAAGATTGAAATAAAAGCACTGTTGTTACTCTACGTTGTTGGCGATTTTGAATTGCTGTGAGCGGATAAGCTTCCATTAGCTTCCATTTCATTACAATTATATTATGGTCTATAAATGTACTGTTGTTACTCTACGTTGTTGGCGATTTTGAATCGCTGTGAGCGGATAAGCTTCCATTAGCTTCCATTCCATGGTCTATAAAAGTATCCAAAAGAACATGATTTCTATGTTTGAATATACAAAAATACCTCATTATATTTCCTCATAGGATGATCCAAAAATCGATTCCATCCAACATACGGCCGTTCCTACATGTACATTTCGACACGTGCCACACATGTGCGAATCCAATCGACCGAATATCCGTCGACGACCATAATGCAATACGAAACCGCACTCAACAGATCGTTACGTCACCGTCCGTTTGCCGCCCGCTCATTCATACACGCGTCCAACACCACCAACACCTCGTGTCATCACAAAACAACAGCCGAATCAGTCCGAAACGTTTAGCCAGCACGCAACATCGGCCCGAATGTTGTTTATATTATGCCAATTATCCAGCGCTCAGCACAATTGTCGGCCAACGCGCCATCGACGCCACGCCAACCAACCAATTTCTTTGCCGACAACCATTAGCAGTTCGCTTTTAGACTCGCACGGAAACGGATACGGCAACCGATCAACCCAAACTCCACGACAACTCAGTAATTCCGTCCAACTCGTACGCGGATTCGCGATCCGCCATGTCGAACCTACACACCGCCCTCTCCACCGTGCGCATCTTGCTCACCTACGGCCCCGGTCTCGCCATGGTGCTGCTGCTGCGCGAGGGCATTCGCTACCAGCGGCCCGATATCGTCGACGCCGCCAACCGGGTGCACAGCATCACCGCCGCCGAGCTGCTGCCCGAGTACGATTTCATCGTGGTGGGCGGCGGCTCGGCGGGCGCCGTGATGGCCAGCCGCCTGAGCGAGGTGCCCGACTGGCAGGTGCTGCTGATCGAGGCCGGCCCCGACGAGTCGTACATCAGCGAGATACCGTTCCTGTATCCGGCGCTGCAGCGCAGCGAACTCGACTGGGACTACAAGTGCGAGCCGTCGCAGGTTTGCTATTCCGAAAACGAGAACCGGTGTAACCGGTAGAACCGCGCTCTAAACTGATACCGTTTTTCCTGGTATGAAATAGACACAAACAATTTGATTAGAGACAACATTGTTTATCTTGATATTTGAGGCTCAGGTTGCTTTCCAGGCTGCTCGGTGATTTTTTCGGAAAATTGTTGAAACTGGCTTCTTCGAAGATTGTTCCAAATCGGAGCAGTCATTTTAGTGCGCACGCTTGACTGTTACGGCGTTTGGACACGTAAATTTAAATTATATTTTCCACCGCTGTTATGTTCACCAAAGTGATATCGACAATTTCGCATCGGATCCTACTGTCCACAGGCCTACTGTCTGGCCACCGACAATGCGCAGTGCAGCTGGCCACGCGGCCGCGTGCTCGGCGGTTCGTCGGTGCTGAACGCCATGCTGTACATTCGCGGCAATCGGCGCGACTACGATCGCTGGGCCGAACTGGGCAACGTGGGCTGGGACTATGCGAGCGTGCTGCCGTACTTCCGCAAAGCGGAGCAGATGCGCGTGCCCGGCTTCGAGGACAGCGAGTGGCACGGCCGCGACGGTTATCTGAGCGTTGAGCTGTTCCGCACCGTGTCGGCACTGACCGACGTGTTCCTGGAGGCGGCGCGCGAGCTGGGCGTGCTGAACGCGGAGGCGGACTTCAATGGGCGCAGCCAGTGGGGCTTTGCGCGCTCGCACGGCACCATCCGCGACGGGCTGCGCTGCTCGACGGCCAAAGCGTACATGCGGCCGGCGGCGCATCGGCCCAACTTGCATGTGGCACTGGGCGCTCTGGCGGAGAAGGTGCTGGTCGGGCGGCACTCGCGACGGGCGACAGGTGTGCGGCTGCGCTGGACAGATCGAGAGGGCGGTCGGGACGACGATGGGAGCGGGCAGCGGCAGCGGGTGCGCGCCCGCAAGGAGGTGATCGTGTCGGCGGGGGCGATCAATTCGCCGCAGTTGCTGATGCTGTCGGGCATCGGGCCGACGGTGGAGCTGATGCGGCACGAGGGCATCCGGATGGTGCAGGATGCGCCCGGGGTGGGCGAGAATCTGCAGGATCACATTGCGTCGGGCGGACTGTCGTATCTGATTGAGAATCCGTTGTCGGATGAGACGCTCAGTTTTCTGTCGTCGAAGATGATGCGCGTGCAGACGGCCCGGGACTTTATCTACGAGCACACGGGGGCGTTGTACGCGCTGCCGGTGGCGGAGGTGATGGGCTTCATCAATACAAAGTATCAGGATCCGGCGGAGGACTGGCCGGATGTGCAGCTGTTCATGGCGGCGTTGTCGGACACGGCGGATGGTGGGATATTTGGTCGGCGGGGCGGTGGCATTTCGCTGCAGTACTATGCGGACGTGTACGAGCCGACCGTCTATCGGGACTCGTTTCTGATCATTCCGCTGCTGATGCGACCGCTGAGCAGAGGGCGGATTGTGCTGAACAGTGACCGGTCGCAGGATTATCCGAGGATATATCCGAATTATTTCGAGCATCCGCGGGATTTGGACGTGCTGGTGAGTGGGCTGGCGAAGGTGTTTTTATTCGAACACATAAATCAGTAATTGAGTTCATATTTGTTGCAGATCGAGGGCTCCAAATTCGCGCACCATCTCACCGGCACGCGCATCATGAGCGCCATCAATGCCACCCTCAATCCGACCGTCATTCCCGGCTGCGCCGGCCTTCAGTACCTGAGCGACGACTTCTTCCGATGCATTGCGCGTCACTACTCGCAGACCATCTACCATCCGGTCGGCACGTGCAAGATGGGCGTGCGTGACGATCCGATGGCGGTGGTCGATCCGCGGCTGCGCGTCTACGGCGTCGCCGGCTTGCGCGTGGTGGATGCGAGCGTGATGCCGCTGATCGTGACGGGCAACACGAACGCACCGACGATAATGATCGCGGAGAAGGCGGCCGACATGGTGAAGGAGGAGTGGGCCGGCAGCATGGCGGGTGGCATGCCCTAATCGATTGGTCGATGCGCACGCGCCGGTCGGCGGCCCGAAACGCGTGCACTTGCCCCAGTTTTCGAGTGGCGGTTTGTACATAGTATACTATACGGTTTAAATAATACATGCTGAGCGGTGCGCTTACACACGACAACCGGTTCACGATGCATTGTTTCAGTTTGACGTAGTATAAACGGAATGGGGACATAGCACGATCAACTTAAGAATAAATATTGGGAACAGTTTAGTCCGTTGGTTTATAATACGAGCATTAAGACAGCAGATTTTTCCATATAAAGGATCGATAACATATCTAACTCATTCATCGAGCTGGTGATCACGGTGTTTCAAAGTGATGAGCATATGTTTCGTTAATACTCATCAATACCGGCTACAGTAAATCAGCGTGTGTGTACATACACAGATACAAACTGGTTTATGTTACGTGTGGCTGTGATATGTCCGATGCAGTCACATCGGTGCTGGTTATTTGCATCGGCTGCACGATGCATTGCCAGTCAAGTTGTGCATTCAACAATATATTCAACATAAAAAATTCATGATTTCAAACACGTTTCTAGAATCATGCATAGAATAGAAGTCAAATGTTATTCCATTCTCGAATATAATTTGAGCTGCTTTGTTTCAATTATGTTGAACACATATTTATGTAAATTCCAATCAGGTGTATCGAAATACAGACCCTATCTAATTCAGTAATATGCTAAACAGGTACACACTTTCTTGACAGACCTGGTTTACCGGCATTTCATTGCATCCATTATATACCACATTCGATGCAGACGTTACACGCTATACTAGCTGCGATGCACAATGCACCGGTCAATAAAGCAGCGTCTTCGATTCCCAGGCGAGGTGAGATAATATTTGTATAAATAAAACTCAAAGTGAAGTGAAGATAAGTCGTTGAACGCCAGCACTTTATGTATAGTAGCCAGCACATAAGCGACGACGACGACGATTTATCTGCACTCGAAGTCGGTGTGACTCTTTCGTTCGGGCACGCCAATCTACACCGTGTTCAGTTGGTCTTCGATCGTCGAGCCAGACGGTAATCATATCGCATCAGTCCGCTGGTTCGGACGAGCAGTCGAGCAGTAAACGTCGCATCAGACATCAGACCCGTCCACGTTCCTGTACGTGTGCGTTCGTGTGTGTTTGTGCATAAGGTGATTTGTAATCGCAAGTGAGTGCAAGTCCGAAAATAGTCGTTAACCTTTGACCTTTGACGGCACAAGGTTGGCGCAGCAGACGCATTACATACTAATGAATCGAACACAATGTCACCCCCACGGATCAGATCAGCGCACAATGGAGGCGTTCGCGCAGTGTTCGAATCACAGCGTTGGTCCGGCCAATCAGCTGTTCGGTCTGCTGATCCAGACGTTGCTGACGGCTCACTGTTCCATTTCGCCGCCCGACATGTGGCCCAAGGATTTCGGACCCTCGGCGATCGAGAACGGTGAGTGGCGAGAGAGTGGTTGAATCGATATTCATGTTATGGTATTCCAATATAAACTGCGAAATTCTAAAGCTTACGTTTTACACCCCGTGTCACTCTCACTGTGCGATAACTCGAAATGTCTACTGATAAATGCACATATATACAACATCTAGAGCCCTCTCGTATTTGTTTGGTGATAATGATAAGATATTGTATTCTGAGTGCCGGTGTGCGAGCATGTGTTTGTGCTTGTCGACGAGTGTGAACAGATTGAACTGGTAACATGATAACGCGCATCGCATGTGCGAAATCAACCAATATAATAAACGCAATGAAACACCGCTATCAAATCCGCAGGTCTGGACGAGTATGATTTCATTGTGGTTGGAGCTGGATCAGCCGGCTCCGTCGTCGCAAGCCGATTGAGCGAGAATCCCGATTGGAAAGTGCTGCTGCTGGAAGCTGGTGGTGATCCGCCAATCGAGTCAGAGGTGAGTTGAAATCGTCTATGATAGCATTATGCATTGTATATGCATTTCGATTTAACCTTATAATTACGCTTATATATTATGTTGGGAATATTTTTATAACGTTGTTTCAGCTGTATAATATTCATTATCATTACTAATTTAATAATGAACATCATCCACCGCATGATTCGCTCTCCTCTGCTCCGATCCCGTCGCATGTTTCTTCTCCACCTTTATTCCGCACAAGCTCCAAACATCCTGACTATTACCTCCTCTCTCCGCTCGATGCGATCAAACACGTACACACACAAGGTTCCCGCCTGGCATCTGGGCCTCCAACGGACCGCTCACGACTGGTCACACGCGATTCGACGGTCGAATCACTCGTGCCGGGCTTCGCGCGCCGGCTGCCGTTGGGCCCGTGGCCGAATGCTCGGCGGACAGGGCGCCATGAACGCAATGCTGTACGTGCCGCCGAGGGCCGCCGATTTCGACGTATGGCCGCAGTCCGAATGGCATTGGGATCGCCTGCGACCGCTGGTGGAACGCAGCGCAGACAAGTTGCAACCGGCGCATCTCTTGGCCGCCGATCAACTGGCCGATGCGCAGGCGAAAATGGCACGCGAGCAAGGCGCTTGGCTGGAGGATTTGGATGGCCAGCAGAGACTAGGTTATGCGCTGGCCAAAGCAACTGTTCAGCAGGGCGCCCGACGCAGTGCGGCCAAAGCGTATCTGCACCAGGTGCCGGCAAATTTGCACATTATAAAATACGCCGAAGTCTCTAGAGTTGTGACCAACGGTGAAGGCCGAGCAATCGGTGTCGAATTCCTTCGGAATGGAACACGTTCCATGTCGGCTGTGGCTCGCCGAGAGGTTCTACTCACTGCTGGTCCGATAAACACCGCCCAGATTCTGCTGCAATCGGGCATCGGTCCGCAGAAACATTTGCTCAAGCGAGACATCACCGTGGTCAAAGATCTTCCGACCGTCGGCCGGAATTTGCACGACATGCTGGCCGTTCCAGTCTTCTATCAGTTGCAATCGACGGCACAGCCCAGCAAAACTGACCTCATGGACAGCATCTATGCGTATGCAATGCACAAATCCGGACCATTGGCCCATCACGGCGCCACCGAGTTGGTGGCGTTCCTTGACGACGACATACACGTTATGCACCAGAGTCATGTGCGCAACGCTGTCGATCTGCAATTCCAGATCGTGATGGCCGGCTACGAGGAAATCATCGGTCGTCAGCTGCTTGACGCCAATCAGGCTGGCGCCTTGCTGGTCGCGACGGCCGGATTGCTGCGGCCGTCGGCCAACGGTTCGGTGCGACTGCGATCGGTCGGCAAGCGCGGTGTGCAAATCGATGCCAAGCACTTGGAACATCCGCGTGATGTGCAGGCGTTGATGAGTGCCGCGAAGCGGTTGGCCACCAACGTCCAGGAGCCTGCGTTTGCTGAGCAAGAAGCGCGTGTAGTGCGATTACCATTGGCCGGGTGCCGTCACATCGAGTATGAGACGGACGAGTATTGGCGGTGCTATGTGTCGTATATGGCGCGATCGATGGGCCGTCAGTGGGGTTCAGCGCGCATGGGTACGGACGCCAGTGATTCGGCTGTGGATGCCCGCTTGCGAGTGTGGGGAGTGCAGGGACTGCGAGTGATTGGATCGGCTGCGATGCCTTCGTCCGGCGGCGGCCAGTCAATAGCCATGACCGTGTTGATGGCCGAACGGGCTGCGGAAATGGTGCAAGAGGATTGGTCCAGCCAAGGGATGAAGGACGAGCTGTAGAATGTACAAATATGTGTGAATCAATTATTATCCTTTCCTATCTTCTTTCTCTTCCAATTGGCCTTGGTTTTTTTTCGCTGTACAATGCTTTTTTGGTTTTTCGACTGTACTGGACAAACGACATGTGCCATCCATTGTTCGTTATTGTCTCTCTCGAACCCGTTTCTCCACACAGACACCAGCCTTCTTCTTCCAACTGCAGAAACAGCGCAACGACTGGCAATACTACGCCGAACCGTCGCCCTCGGGCTGCCTGGCGATGCGCTCCGGTCGCGGCTACTGGCCACGCGGCAAAATGCTCGGCGGCAGCAGCGCCATGAACGCAATGATATATTTGCGCGGCAACCGGCGCGACTACGACGGCTGGCTGGCGCAGGGCAACCGCGGATGGGGCTGGGACGCCGTGCTGCCGTACTTCCGCAAGTCCGAGGACAACCGGGCCGCTCACCAGGCCGCCGATCGACGGAATCACGGTACCGGCGGACCGCTGACGGTCGACTCGTACGGCAGTTCGGAGCCGATGAAACTCGTGCTGGGCGCGACGCTGGCTGAACTAGGCCTCGCGGAGATATTCGATGCGAATGGCGACGAGCATTTGGGCTACTTTGACGCACAGGGAACCGTGCGCGATGGGACGCGATGCAGTGCGGCCAAGGCGTTCCTGGCTCCCGCGAAGGGTCGCCCGAATCTGCATGTGATCAAGAATGCGCACGCCACGCAGCTGACGTGGGCGTCGACCGCAGACGGCGATGCGCCTCGTGCGCTCGGTGTGCAGTTCCAGGTCGGCGGTCGCACGCTGGAGGCACGCATGCGTCGCGAGCTAATTCTGTCGGCCGGAGCGATCAACACGCCGCAGCTGCTGCAGTTGTCCGGCATCGGTCCGGGTCCGTTGCTGCGCTCGCTGGAGATCCCGGTGCGCCAGGAGCTGCCGGTCGGCCAACGCCTGCAGGACCATTTGATCGTACTGTTCGGCACCACATTCCACCGGTCGACAGCCTCGCCGGTGACGCCGATCGAGCTGTCGCACGCCACGTATCAGTACGCCATGCATCGCAGCGGTCCGCTGTCGCACATCGGTGCCACCGATTTCGTGGCGTTCATCAGCACCGTCAACGATCCCAAGTATCCGGACATTCAGTTCCATGTGTTCCATTGTCGTCGCGAGCAGCCCGAGCTGCGGCAGCTCGTGCGCACGTTCGGTTTCACCGACGAGGTGGTCGAGGCATTCGGTCGGGCCAACGACAAGGCCGACATTGTGATTTGGGTCGCTGTGCTGCTCAATCCCAAGTCAACGGGCACGGTGGCGATTCGCTCCACAGATCCGCTCCTGGCACCGGCCATCGAGCACAATTACCTGCAAGACGCGGCCGATTTGCGTGTCGTCGTCGACGGTCTGCGGGTGCTGCGCAATGTGACCGGCACGCGAGCGTTCCGCGAAGCAGAGGGCGAGGTCGTCCGGGTGCCGCTGACCGCATGCGATTGGCAGGACTACGAGAGCGACGCGTACTGGGAGTGCTATGCCCGCCACATGACCAGCA
This sequence comes from Exechia fusca, assembly GCA_024741255.1. Taxonomy (NCBI): domain Eukaryota; kingdom Metazoa; phylum Arthropoda; class Insecta; order Diptera; family Mycetophilidae; genus Exechia; species Exechia fusca. The sequence goes on from JANTBZ010040697.1 coordinate 10,537, forward strand.
CGCTGTTCCATCCGACGGGCACGGCTCGCATGGGAGCGGACGCGCTGAGCGCCGTGGTCGACGACCAGTTGCGCGTGCACGGCGTCCGGAATCTGCGTGTCGTCGATGCCAGTGTGATGCCGGAGATCGTGAGCGCCAACACGAATGCGCCAACGATCATGATCGGCGAGAAGGCGGCCGATATGCTGAAGAAGCGGTGGGCATCCGACGAGCCGGATGCGATTCGAGATGAGTTGTGATTTATGTGGATTGTAAGCGATACTCGAAATAAAAAGAACAGTGTAACCGCAATCGATAGGATTTATGCTACGTCTATAGGCAACCAAATGCATTCTCAACCGATTCTAACCCACATATTTTTCAACGCAGATCCCGGCCATGTTCTACGCGTGCGAGGGTGGCGAGCACGACTGGGGCTACTACACCGAGGCCTCCCAAGCCGCTGCTCTGGGCATGAAAACGGGCGTATATTGGCCGCGCGGCAAAATGCTAGGCGGCTCGTCCGCCCTGAACGCTCTGATGTACGTGCGCGGCAATCGGCGCGACTACGACCGCTGGGCGGCGGCCGCCAATCCGGGCTGGAGCTACGCCGACGTACTGCCCTACTTCCGCAAGTCGGAGGACAACACGGCGGCGGATATGTCGGACGAATACCACGGCCGCGGCGGGCCACTGAAGGTCAGCTTCATGGAGGATCTGGTGCCGTTGCGCAGCGTCCTCCGGGACGCGGTGCTGCAGGCCGGCGAAGAGTGGACGCACGACACAAACGGCGCAACGGCGCTCGGGTTCACGCGCGTCCAGGCAACGGCGCACAATGGAGCCCGCTACAGTGCGGCCAAGGCGTTCCTGGTGCCAGCGAAGGAGCGTGCCAACTTGCACGTGGTGAAGCACGCGCACGTCACGCAGCTGCACTTCGACAACGCCGCAGCCGATCGCGTGGACGGCGTTGAGTTCCATATCCGCGGACACGCGACGCCGCTGCAGGCACGCGTCCGCAAAGAGGTGATCCTGTCCGCGGGCGCTCTGAACACGCCACAGATCCTGCTGCAGTCCGGCATCGGACCGGCGGCGCATCTGCGCGACCTGAACATTCCGGTGCGCGCCGATCTGGCTGTGGGCGAGAATCTGCAGGATCACCTAATCGTGCCGTATGCCATGACGTTCCACGGCAGCAGCGGCGGGCCGGCATTCAGCTTCGAGGCCGCCGCGCAGGCGTACATGCAGTATGCAACCAATCGCACCGGCGTGCTGGCCACCGTCAGCTCGATCGATTTCGTGGGCTTCGTGAACACGCTGGGCGACAGCGAGTTCCCGGACATCCAGTACCACGGCTGCCAGTTCGATCGCGGGCACCCGGAGGTGGGGAACATCGCGCGCCTGTTTGGCTACAACGACGAGATCGTCGAGTCGTTGGTACAGGCGAACGCCAAGGGCGAGATGGTGCTGTGGCTGATAGTGCTGCTGAATCCGCGATCGGCGGGACGCGTGCAGCTGCGTGCGGGGCCGGCTGGTGCGTTCGAGGCGCCGCGGCTGGAGCACAACTATCTGACCGACGTGGAGGACTTGCATACCATGGTGCGAGGCATTCGGCGGCTGCAGCGTATCGAGCGGACGCAGGCGTATCGGGAGGCGGAGGGCGTGAGTGTGCGACCGACGTTGCGCTCGTGCGATCCGATCGACGAGGACACGGAGGAGTACTGGCAGTGCTATGTGCGTCATATGACGTCGACGCTGTACCATCCGGTGGGCACGGCGAAGATGGGCCCGTCATCGGCGGCCGGAGCGGTGGTCGATGCGCAGCTGCGCGTGCACGGAGTGGAGGGTCTGCGAGTGATCGATGCGAGCATAATGCCGGACATTGTGAGTGGCAACACGAATGCGCCGGTGATTATGATCGGGGAGAAGGGAGCGGATTTGGTGAAGGAGACGTACGCCGACGCGAAGGCGAAGAAGGAGGAGTTGTGATTGCAGAGAAAGTGATTGAGAATGGAAACTATTTGGTATTACGAGAGTCAGTTGCAAACTGAACAGTCGATATTATATTATCACGAACAAATAAAATGTAAAGTGATAAATGTTCTTGAAATTGAAATTGTTTGACATAAGATATGTTGAGGACACTGGGCGCTCGAAAAGAAGCGATTTATGCTGGAATGGAAAAATTAGCCTTCAACATCGTAATCGTAGGTGATATTATCAATTACTACCCCAATTTTTAATAGTTCGTCCACCTATGATGTTTTTGATTCCTGACGTATACACGCACATTGGGTTGACATATGGAAAAGGTAATGACTCTAATTTGTTCATTG
>JANTBZ010040708.1:0-12839 GCA_024741255.1 Exechia fusca
TCTTGATATTTCAAGATCGCTGGATTTTGGCTATCGGCCTATAATTAGACTATGTAGAGGAACCTAGCAAGTTTTCTTCAAAAAGTTTGTGCTTTCATCACTGTTCCCGGGACTTAGTGAACCATGTAGTATTGTGAAGAAACGGCTACATATTTCTTTTCCAAAATACTGGCCATTGCTAGCTTCAATCATTGATCATCTTTCTGGCAGCATCTAGATTCAGTGGTCTTCAAAAGGGTCATGTTTTGAGGCGATCCATGAATTAGTCCAATTTTTGTTCTTTCTCATAAGAGCGGAAGTGCTTTTTAGCGAGGTCGTGGACCAACGATCGGAACAAGTAGTAAATTCGTTTGACATTTTTTATAACGAAATTCTGGAAAATGACATTATCGTTACGTTGACAGATGTTTTGAAATGACGATTCTGCAGACGTTCGCTAGATATGCTGCGGAATTCGCATTTTTCGATATTTTCTAGTTTAGTTCGATATAGTTCTTAGTTATTGAACTAAGCTTTCGAACGGAACCAGGAGATCCTCGATATGTTGTTCTAAAACAAAATATATGGCCCCGAATCCTTACGGTGCCAGTGAATGGGCAAGTTAACCTACATCATTACATTGGCATTGCAATCATAAGCTGAACATAATAATCCTTCATGAAATATTATCACTACTCCTCGGAACAAGAACCCGAATTTCAGCCATGAAAATTGTTAACAATTTATACTCTCAAAAACGGTCATTCAAGCTAATTTCAAGATGTAAAAAGGAATTTGTAATTGCTAAATCCAATATTTATTCAGATAACGTGTTCTGTCCTGATATGTTCGCTAGGTCGCTACGGCGGACCTGTGGCGTGCGTCGAACTCGGACACGAACTCGAACATACAACATACATAAAAGCACGCACGCACGATTCGTCCGCGCACGCACGCACGCACCGCGGAACACATGTTGAGGCGCAGCAGACGAAGATCGTGTCGCGCGTGTCGCGCTGACTGAGTGTGCTTGTTGTGTTGCGCGCACGCGCTCACACTGGCGCTCCACTCCACACACACACACACACACGAATCGCGAATAAAATCGACGTGTCTGAATCGCGTGTGTGTGTCTGAGTGTGTGTTTTCGATCGTTTGTTCGGAGCTGGTGCTGGAATTATAATGGCAATAATAATATTACACGATCGCGCGAGCACATATACATACACACACACACGCTCGCGCACATTGAAACAATAACAAGTTCATATCATACTATATCATATCGTAGTATGTATACACTTACAGCATCTCAGAAAATATAACTATAGTACGGTATTCGCCGAGCATCTCGAACAAGATACATTGGCCGTTTAGCGCAGATACGTGTTCTCGACAGACACACTCACACTCATGTGCATACGAGAACTCGCGTCGTGCCTGTCGTCTTAGTATACAAATGAGAACATCTACATACGGGGCTATAAGATAATATACATACAGAGATCCAATGTATCGAATATATGCTGACTCGCCGGCCAGTGTCTGCTCGGGAATTTTCAATCATCTTAAATCAAATGTAATGGATACATTTTCGGAGAGCCCCACTCACTCACACACACACACTGGCGCACGCAAGCGGCGCTCGCTCTTCATTACATACAACATAATAATAATAATAATGCTGCTGCTCTGCCCCGTTGAACACTGGCGGCCGGCCAATCGATAATTACGCATCGGATGGCGTCACGCGCGTCAGACAAGGTTAAGTGTCTAATTTTCGATCGTTGCGCCAGCGCCAGCGACAACATCTTTGTTTCGTCGACGTCCGTCGTCGTTTGATGCGAATTAATTAGGCGTCAAGCGTCAGAAAAACAGACGATAAAATACGATGACACTTCCACACAAACACATAGACGATCGATCGATCGATCGTGAACGATCTCGACACGTCCGCCAAAACGGCGATATAATCGTTCGCCAATCCGCCCAACCACACACACACACTCTCACACGTCAAACATCGCGCGAGCGAATGTGGTTTTACGAGTGCATCGTGCATCGTGCAGTGCAACGAACTTTGGCAGTGCAAGCACTTGCTATGTGTTCACAATGCAAAAAGAAACACGACAACACAACACCAACGTGTGGCATTGATGTTGATGGCATTATTTATATTTTGCCACCATTACCTCCAGCACCAGAGTACCAACTTTCATGCAAAGTGTTGTGCGACGACGACGACGACGACGACCGACGAATGTCGTGTTTGGTCTGCGACGACTGGTTTATTGTGGCAATCTGAATTATTCGTCAACACACATTTATGCTACTCTAGCTCAATAATTTGAAACATGCACGATGTTGTGCTTGTTTAATTTATTTGTGGGAAAAGTAAGAGTCACACAAGGAATCTTCTATAATATTGAGAAATATCGTTGGAAAAAAGCCTCGACTGTGGCTGAGGACGTCCTAAGAAATACTTCTCCGATCATATTTGGAGATATAATCTAACAATTAGCCATGGATGATTTTTTTCCCAAATTTGTTCCAATGATGAATTTGTGCACAATTTCATAATATTTCCATTAAGTATACAGACATTGCTTCGAGTAACTCCAGTGAACTCCAGACACGGAATACGAACATAGTGTATGGAGACCAATTGATTACATATTCCACTCTTACAGAATTGTCGAATTTCGAGATAGGCCACAACTTTTCACAATTTTTCACTTTAGAGCAATGTTTATGTGTTCGATGGTCATTCGTTATAGTAGAATTTCTCCGTATATCGAAAAATCTGTCTTCTCTGGGCGCGCTTAACCATAGGATGATAATTCTTTCCAGCGATTTTCTCGAATATGATGAAATTAGTATGTTGAATGAACAAAACTGCATCATTACAGTTTGTGTGTGACTCTTACTTTTCCACAAAACTTAAACAAGCACAATTTCGTGTATGTTTCAAATTAACGACCTGGGGTGGTATATCGCTCGCACGGACCTCGGCAAAGTCTCGTAGCGACCACGACTTGGCACTTGGCTACTCGCGGCAAGCTAGTACCGTACATTGCACATGACAATAAATTATATAGACTCGACACGATATAATAATAAAGTCCTCTGGCCGTGTGCAGTGCATGCATGTCGGATTGCACGACTCTCCGGACAGATTGACAGCGTGTGTGTGTGTGTATTTCGCAGGTGCATTGGTCAGATGGATAGAGCGAGACCGCGCGACAAAAACTGCACTGCATTGCACATTCTGATTGTGTCCACACGCGCCAGCGCCGGCGGCGCCTCCGATGTCATTGCGTGCATTGCACAAACATAGCACAATTGCGCGCGCAAATAAAGTATAATATGCACACCAAGCACATTAGTCGTCGTTCGGCCAAGCGTCGCGCGGCGAGCACAATGTCGACGATCGTACGCGGACGGACGACATTGTGCGGCGAACACGAGTGGAGTGCTGGAGTGCACATTCCGCGCGGTTTGCACGAATTAGCAGCGCAGTGCGCGCGCACCCGCGCATTGATATGATGAGTGAGCGCGGTATATAAATGTGTGGTGTGGTGTTGATGAAACACGACGACGACGACGACAACCATAATATTGCCCATTATCATCATCATCATTGTTGTGTGCGCGCGTTTGCATTCAATTGCTGCCTGCCATTGTGATATTTGCCATACTCGCCTCGCGCGCATTGAACGCATTACGTATGCGCATTTTTGCGTTAAAACGCGCTCGCGGCAGCGTTATTATGCCATGGCGACGATTATATTGCGATTGCGGCGCTGTGAGGGACAGGGACGGCTTTGGGTACTACGATCAGCGGCCCTGATCCTCCTAGTGACAATTTTTTGAATGTTAGATGTTTCTCTGGAATGGATTTCTATTTACTTTTGAACATGGCACTCCCGAATCGTTGACATAATGACATGAGATTTGGCTTGTCTTGAAGGTTTTGAGAGAGGATACAAAAGGTCAAATAACAATGTTTATTAACATGTTTTCGTCTCGTTGCTATTTGCATTCAAAGTACGTGTCTAAAAAAGAGCATTCGCCGACATGGATTTTGTACTTCATCAACATCACCATCAAAATATGATTCACTTTGATAGTCTGAATAATGTCGTTTCTCATCAGGATTTCGACAAATTTCTAGAGAGAAAGAGGGCCCGCTTGACAACACCGTTGTCAAGAAACGTGCACTCAAGTACTCATCAGATTGACGTAACATATGATACAAATATTTCGATGATGACATTTTGTTCGTAGGCATTAAGTGACGTGAATTTTTTTTTGGTTGAGACATTTTTCTGGTGGCAATTTATCCATGTTTTGTATGTAATCACTCTCCAACAGCTTTATTCAAAATAAGTTGTACCTGAAAAAGATTCCTATTAATTTAGTCAACGAAAAAAAAGATTTCCTAGTATACTAATCGCCTGTATGGAATGTGTACAGAAATGTAGTCTTTTATCTTGCCAGGGATCTGAAGTATTGTGAGAGGTGTATAACCAGCGATCTGTGGAAATCCGTATCGATTTTATTGATCCGTTCTCCAATGGTGAGCCTTTATTTCACATGAAGAACATAAACGCAGCTTTCAATGTTCCCCCATAATGTTCACAATATAAATCATGTGATTTTGTGATGTAATTCCCACAATCCAAATCATCCAAAATTCTTCCGGTAGAGATACAAATGATTTTTGCATGCTCATACACAACCTTATCAAATGCTTACTGATGAGCATTGGTGAGCATTGTAATGAATATTTTAGTGATACGCGGATCATAGAATTCAAAATTGAATTATATTTCAAAGCAACGCCTCTTGTTTAGCTACGAAAAACCATCTAAGACCGGCCCTGCTGGCTGTTGTGCCATTCGAGTTTCGTATTCTGCGATGCACGCAACCACACACACACACACAAGGAAGACGACACCGCGACGGCACCGACGACGTTGCGCATTCTTCGCTGGTCGCTGGCATTCGTCGCCATGTCGCCAGACGCACACACAAACACTTGTACACTCGTGTAACGTGTGCGCGCATTTGGCTGCAATTTGTTACTGTCACACACAATCCATCACCACACGGGCGCACCATAAATATTCAGAACGCATTTCACGCTCTGCGACTCTGCTGGCTTGCTGGCTGGCTGGCTGGCGTCGTCGGGCAGCAGCGCATACATTTTTGCCACATCAAGCGCGCGTGCGCGTCACGCGTAATTTGGCCGCTCGTGGCGGCTGCAGCGTCCGCATTGCAATGACCATTCGCATTCGCCGCGCCGCGCCGCGCCGCGTCGACGACGACGACAACCGCAGAGAGTTACAGTTATAATTATTGGTATGAATTAGGACAGGTGTGAAGAGCGCGATGCACGTTTGCACGTTTGCACACATTTGTACATCCGCGTTCGTTTTGAATGCGCACGCACGTGCGCCAGTCGCTAGAGAGACTGGATTACTCGATAAATCAATATGCTGCTGCTGCTGCGCTGCGCCGCGGCCATCTAATGCCGCATGCGAGAATGTGTTGCATGACATGCGCGCTAAATTCCGCGCGCCGTATCGCATCGGATGAATTACCGATACACGAATAGTTTGGCGCACAGCTAGACGCACACATTCCATAAATACATATTTTATCCGGCTGTCAGTCGAACGCAAACGGCAGCCGAAGCTGATGCCGAAGCAGCAGCACCGGCGCACATTGTCGACCGAGTGCTGGCTGCATTCTGCGTTCGTGGATACAGTGAGTGTCACGGGTTTGTGCCCAAGAAGTAATTATAATATATATCACAAAATGCCTTGCTTTTTAAATTTTAATTGTTTCGGCTGTACTGAATCCAATTGTATCAATAAATTGCCCCATACCAAATTTCTGGATTTCGTGTTTGGAATAGAACTTTTTACTGGATCAACTTAGAACAATGTGTGAATACTGAAATGAAAGAGAATAAAATGGTCTACACATCCTCATCTTTCAAACAAATTAGAAAAAAACACCGAGCGAATTAGAGCTCGATGATTTCTCCATAATCAAACGGAGCGACCTTGTTCAATGGCGCGTGTGGCACAAGGGTGAGACTTATCTTCTACGAGATTTATGTACGTTGTAGGTGGATAATAAAGCCACAAAAATTCATCATTCGATTTTGTATTAATCCTAATTTACATCCGAAAATCCTGAATGAACGTTCACTATTCGGGTGAACAAACTTCAATTGTGAACTCAAGTCAACTTTCGTGTTAACATGACACCAACTGTATGTATTCGTGTATGGTTGCTTGGTGTTCGCCGCAGACACGCTGTCTTGGCCGAACGCGAAATTCCGCTGCCGCCGTCGCTAGAGAGGAGAGAGGGTGGTCGATTGGTGCGGAATTTCCCGCATCGCCGTCCACGTCTGGCCGCTCGTTGGGATCACGCGTATTGGGATCGCCAGCTGTGCTCCTCCGCCAGCGCCAGCGATCGCAGACGCAAGCGATCGCGACTCCCATACCATAACCGAGTGTGTGTGTGTGTTTGTGTGTTTGTGTGTGTGAAGGTATGAACGATAAATAGTAGTTGTATTGGATTAAATTGATTCAGTGGAGAGAAAATAATAATTGTGACGCATTGACACGAAGAAATATTGTGTTATGTTCTATAAGCTTCAACAAAACACGTTGGCGTTCTTCGATAACGCTTTGATAACATGTTCTAACGTGCTTTTTTCGATATCTCATGTTCGAATTAGTGTAGGCCCATATGTCGGTATGTGGCATACATACGTTCCACTTTTGATGCACGGTAACTTTGAAACTGAGGATATGGGTTCAATGTAAACATAAATTGTAGAATTTTTATATGCGTCAGATCGGCCTTCGAAAATTCGAGCATGAAATTTATACATTTAGGAAATTAGGGGCATCTCGAAAAATATATTCCGAAACGAAGGTCAGCCAGAAATTTTTAATTTTCAACTAGTAATACGGAGATAAAAGCACGTTTGAACAGTTTATTCAGAATTCGGAATTATGATTTGTTCTCATATTTATGATCTATAGATTAATATTTTGTCGAAATTAAACTCAATCGCGTTCTACTCAATAATCTTTCGCCTAGTTTCCTATTTGCGTATCAAATGCTCACTCGTCCGCTCGGGCCTCTCAAATGCCATCCGCACACTCACTCGGACGCGCGCATACGCGCCTGATACATGATGTTCGCATAGCACGCGTGCACGCATGCATGCGTAAGCTCTGGCGCACGCACGCACGCACGAACACACAGACTCACAAATTGATAGTGTTGCCATAATAGCCTTGCTGTCATTTAGGCGTCCGAAGCTCGTGCGTTGCGCAAATCACTCGACGGCGTGGTCGCTGGTCGCCGCCGCCGCCGCCGGTCCGACGAGTGTCCGGCATGCGTGTACATTTATGAGCGTGCACGCAGTGAATGCGCAGCGCATGAACATTGCACATTACACACACACACGCACAACGTGCGCACAGCACAGCAGATGGTCCACGCTGCGACTCGCATGTTCGGGTGAGTGCGCTTCGCGATCGCCGACCGCGAGCGCGCGATATTTGGTGCCAGAACAAACAACATTCCACCCGCACACAGCCACAGCACAGCACATCGTAGCAAGCAACACGTCGTTTGCGGATGATGTTGTGTGTGTTGTCTTGCGGGCGTTTGCGGGCGTCTTGTCGCGCCGTCACCGCGGCGATCGTAGACGATCATAATTTGTTTGCATATGAGCGGCCGCGTGTGTCCGAAACACTGGCGCTTGGTGTGCTCGTTTTCGCACCGCGCAGTCGTTGAAAATGCAGTGGCCGGAACTCGAAGTTTTGAAACTAAACCAGTACCAGTTTCATGTTTATTTGATTCTAATGCTCGATTCAACATATTTTCGACACCCATAAAAATGGCTTCAATGTTGTTCATCAATGTATTCAAGGACACATATAGACACGTTATAATGATGCAGTTTTGTTCAAGAGCCCATTCTTTCGGATACACAAAGACGATTGAGAAAAGTCTCACCTTTGGAAACATGTTTTTAATTCGCACCAGTAAGAAGTTATGATCTCCGAATATAACAGAAAATACGTATTTCGTCCTAGGTTTGAGTGACTTAGATCGATGTGGATATACTCATATTAATGAATACAATTGTGCACGAAACTTTTTCATTCGAAAAAATTAAAACAAATTATTCGCATGGTTTTTCAATCGATTGCTATTTGTTTCATGCATATATGATCGGCCTGGTCGTTATTGGGACGTGTATAGCCAGAGGTGAGACTTTATTCAACCGTTGCATTATCAAAGTTTGTTTGTGTGTCGTTGATCACATTGATAAACAAGGTTGATCCATTTTCACTGGTGAACGTACTTCATTTCATTTGTGTAGTACAAAAACTCCAGTATCATTAGAGTCGTCAGGACGCTATAATGTGGAATCAACAATTTAGAGTACATGATTTATATCATATTGGATAAAAATAAATAATTCATAAAGTGAATTCATTATGTTCTTACAAAAATATCGAATTTCCTCTCCCGAAAAAAATCCAATCTTCGTTATTTTTGGTTCCAAATCATCTATCAACAACGTCTCCGCGACGCGCGTCACTGCTCGATCGCGTGCCACTCGCGATAATACTTATTAGTGATTGCGCAAACAAACGCGCGAATCAACGACGACGATGCTCCGAAGCCGCTCGGTCCGCGCTCGGGCACTCGCTGATGATGATGTTTGTCTATTCGCGAACGGGCTGGCGCATCGATGGACATTTACAGTTTTGTACACACTTGGCTCTGCTCTGCGTGTGCGTGTGCAAAGCCCTGACACAAACACGCGAACACACGAACGCACTCGCGCATTTGTTTGTTTATGATGTAGCATAAGATCGCCGTAAGTCGCGCGATTTGGCGCGCCGGTCGACACCAGCGATGATGTGACCGCTGCGGCGGAGGTTATGAAATCGTGTGCGACAGAGATAGATGCAATAAACTAAAATGATCGCAGTGTGTGCTGGGGCTGATGGGGCTGGTCCTTGTATGTAATAGTCGGAGAGAGGGCAACGAACGAGTTCCAGATCAAAGTCAACTCGCGCTGCGCGTAGATGGCCAGTGATCAGCACGAGTGCGAGTGTGTGGAATTCTGTTCTTGGGCTGTGCAAAATTTGCACTGTATTTTTATGCTACACGACACGAGCACACGGGCAAATGTCCGCCGGTGCACGAACGAACACACATCGACTTTATGGCTTGCAATGTGACAAATTACTATATATGAGCAAGCGAGTGCTGTGTAGTGATCAAGATCGCACACCACTGGACACACACTCTCGCACGCACGCACAAGGGATAAAACATATATTTATGCACATGGGGACATGCTGTATACTATACGTGGTACATACATGCTCTCGCTCATATATGCACATTTGCCGGGCCGGGGCGCTCGGCCGAATGAGCACAAATTCCGCCCGAGAGTAATACATATTAAATGTCAGCTTGGGCTGTGCAAGCGCGCGGCGACAGCAACACGAACGGCGGCGTGGCGGCAGAGCGTGGTGGAATTAAACTCGCCGCCGTTCCGCTTCTAGTATTCATGCCATATGTAAGTGTACGTAATGCCACACAGTAATCATCGAAACGTTCGCTCATCCGCGATTCAGATGCGGCAGCCGACGTTGTTTGTTCTAGAGCTGAGTTGCCGTAATGCCGCCGGCCGACAGACGGGCGCAGAAAATCACGCCGGCACAATTGCGAACGCATTTCCGACGGGAATGCATATGCGCATATTAGTTGTGGCGTCGCAATTATGCGGAGTGATGCGTTGCACTCGATACGCGACGCATGCATCATCGACGCCCACCACCTCTGGTGCTAATGGCTCTCTAATTAAATAAACCACACGCATCAGCATCATATGCATAATGGATGCGCATGCATACGTTGTGCATTTAGACTCCAGACATTTGGGTTATTAGGTTACGATCAGAAGCAATCAAGCATAAATATACACGCAGTTATATCGCCTATTTGCATGCGTAATTGAATTATGGAATCACACGACGCCATCGCCGAGACTGCGAGTCTCGAGATGCACTCGAGCGCAATGTGCGCAATTTTGCGCTTGCCGTGGCGCCAGATGGTAGATTACTGTGTGAGCGATGTGCGGTGTTTATTTGTGTTTGCGTACTAGACGCTGGAATGTGTAGAATACCAAACACATGCAAGTTTGTAAGTTTGTATGCACTTGCCAGTCGAGTCGGCGTCTGATCAATCGTGATGATTGTTTCGGCGCGACGATTCAACGAGAGTTTATTTATGCATATGAGCTGTGCTCGAGATGTGGCATTGACAGGCCAGGCGGCACAGACGTGCACATGGACACTGGTACTGCCAATTTGAGTATCGGTTTAATTGCAAACGGTCCCGTACGTTTTTATTGCAAACAGTGGCGGATCCAGAGGGGGGTTAAAGGCGATCTATAATATAAATCCAAGCAACCGATCTAGTCGCAATATGGACTGTTGCATTTATCATCGGAGATTCTGGTAAAGCGAGTTTTTTGTTCGGTCTTGATTTTTTGTTGAACTCATTCCCATTTCACAATAAAAAACGTTTTTCGATGATAAGTCACGTTTTCGAGTGCATTTCCCTGATATCGCATTGGGATTAGCCGTTGTATATCGACACCATGTAATAATCATTTTTGTTAAATTTCGGGAAAAATCTCTAGCCCCTCTTACCCAAAGTCTGATTGCAAACGCTTGTTCGTATCGGGCAAAAACTAATCAGATCACAGTTTCGATATCTGCCACATGTTGCTGGCCGTAATATTGCAACTGGGTGATGCAAATTCCAGCATAAGATCCGATATGATAACGGACTCTTCAACATTTCTTCAGCACACATGAACGCACCACCAACAGACAGGCTTTGTGACCTATAAATCGAAGTAACGTTGCACGCCGCATAATCTCGTGCACGTGCGGTGCACATTACACGTGTTTTGTGATTGCGCATATTACTATATGTGTGCGTGCAGCATGTATTAAACGGTGCACTAATTTCACGGCATGTTAGCCGGAGTGAGCACTGCGATGCTGGCGCTGATACACTCTGCGCACACATTCCGCGTGCGAGCGCACTCTGGATCACGCACATCACACACACCTCTTGGCTCCACATCTGCCACCCACTCGCGCAATAAACACACCATTGAATAGAAAGCCGGGCGAGCAGAGCACCAAGCTAACCGCGATTAAGTCGACATGTAACATCATCACCGAGCACGCAACTCGGACCGCGAGTTAGCACGCCGTTGCTCATTGAATCAGTGAATCCGAAAATTCGCGTTTATTTTCCGTGGCTAAAACCCGTTTAGTTGCACCATTTGATGTTAAATTGAGCGCTTGCGCTGCCTGGCTAACTGACTGCTTGCATTTTTATTGCTCGTAACGTCGCACGGCGTTTGGGATTTTTTGTCTTCGGAAAACAGCGTCGTTTGCACGCTAGGAAAATCGTGGAAAATACGCGAATTCAAGCGAATCGTTCCGAGCCGGTGTATATGCAGCATACCGTATTGTTGTAGTAGTATACTCGCCGCTATGTGGAACGTAACATTGAATAGCATAAATCAAAATGTGTTATGTCTGTTTGCGGAACCGACAACTTGTGTGTGTGTGTGTGAGTATGTGTGAGTTTGTGTATGTGTGTGTGTGTGTGCAAGTCGACTATAAACTTGGCCATAAATATTTGCGTGCGTGTGTGTGTGTGCCGGCGCTCAAACGTGATTCGAACGCGCATGCAACAATTAGAAAGCTTGCTCGCGAGTGTGTGTGCTCATGTGAGTGAACATGTGAGTGTGTGTGCAAAAAAACGCACTCTATAAAATGTAATGCAGGCTGCACATGGCTCTTCGATTCACACATGCACACACATATATTGCGCTGAGCTCTTGTGCGCAGACTCACACACACTCACACACACTCAACATGCGAATTCGATACCAGCACGCGACCAGCACGATTGAGCAGTACCGAGCGCAGAACCTGCGAGCTGAACTGTGTGCATGCATGCACTTGGAATACTAGTCTAGCTCATTAATTTGAAACATGTATGTTTTTTTGATTTTTTGGATCATAGGAGAAGGGACACTAGATCGAAATGTGGAATGATGCAGTTCCTGCGTTTGTCATCCGCGAGGCGTCTCAGCCGACATAAATGACATGATAAAAAGCTTGTTTTAAAGGTTTTGTGTCCTGCAAAAAAAACCAAATCTCAACTCGTATACACATATTTTCGTCTTGTTGTTATTTGCGTTCAAAGATGTCGATAAACGCGTCTAAAAAAGAACATTCGCCGACTTTGCTCTTGTACTTCAGGGGGTGTGTTTCAAGGGCCCCGGGTGACAATTTTCAATGGCTTGTTGTATGGTTTGCCCCGACGGACCGAGAATTCTTTGGTCCAGAGACCTGAAAATTTAGCAAGTAGTGTCAGAAATGTATAACTAGCGATTAGAGGAGATCCGATCGATTATATTGAACCGTTATCCAGTTGAGAGCAATTACTTTCAATGGATACAAAATGCAGACACTTTTGCTCACACCGTAGTATTATCTACGAAAAATAGTTTAAGCAGTCTCAACCTCCTCTAATTGTTTCTAATGATGATGACTTGTTCACAATTCTATTACATTACATTCGATTAATCGCGCATTGTTATAATCCCTCAACCTAACATGAAACACGAACAATTTGTACCTGGCGAAATATTTAATTTCACACCTCACCTCATACAAAATATCCGTGTTTCGTTAACGGTTTTTTTT
>JANTBZ010040719.1:0-12837 GCA_024741255.1 Exechia fusca
CAAGACTGGAACTAAGCTTAAACTACTGAATAAGGCTTAGAACGATCAGACTCTACCCTGTTCCCTAACCCCGTGCCACCCAACATTGGCATTGATACTTTCTATGAAATAATATTGAGTTTAGTATTTGAAATCTGATCACCCAAAATAGTCTTACCATTCAATCGTTGTACTCAGATTTGATTTCAATCTATGCTTTATTTTGCCTAAACGTACTCACCAATGTCGACGTCAATCCGTCTATTCACCCAACGTCAATATCATATCCAAATATTGTATATGCAATTCAATAACCTTACATGTCTATAAATCATATAAAATGCAGGTAAACAGTTCGTCGTATCATTCGCTTGCGATTGATTTATGTGCGTGAAAGGCAAGCCCGTCATCATCACATGCCGGGATTACCGCGGCCGACACCAAAAGATGTTGATCTCCGCGTGTATTCGTCTGATGTGATGTTGTTTGCATAAGCAGCTGAACACATGTATTGCGTGTGTGTATCGTCATCATAAAAATCAGCATAATATTGGTGTTTGTGCATTTGTGTTCGTGTTCACGATTACCGAATTTTCTGTCCGACTTGTCGGCGTGTTTTCTTTGCTCTCGTGTGTGGGGTGTATTGATTCCACCTTTGGGATAGACGCTCACATCAGTATGCGCCATCGCCAGCATGTGGCGTGCCACGGAGCGTGGCGAATATTTTGGAGGGCATCGCACGTGTCAGCAGGGCACATCGATATCGCCGATAGCATCGTTGAATTCGTGTCGCTTGCGCAGAATGTTGATACACGGATCGTTCAGGCGTGTTCATTCTCGTCTTGTATGCAAACGCAGTATCGAATGTAACGATCATCACATTAGATATGGCTTTCCATGTTTTTTACCGCATGTTGGGTTAAAACACCGCACCTTTGATGTGGCGTTGTAGAGTGATATGTGCAGAGATGTTGATGTAGATAATGGACCATTGAATACACGTATACATTGAGATAGACAATACATTTTATATCTCAACGAAGAAAATTCCATATCCTACTTGTTGGTGTTATACGCGTCCCGTTATTTTTAACACAATTTAACATTGGTCTTTTGAACGATTGACATATGTAATTTACCCAAGAATCTCATTTGTTAGGCCATTGAATTCGTTCGTATACTATGATCTAGCAATTTTCCACTCATAAAATGTAGATAATGATTTTATACGAGTAGATTGACATCTCTTGTTATTTGCTATATTTGCGGTCGTGTAATATAGTTAAAGCCGGTCAGCTATTTATGTTGGAGTTTGGCATGTATTTCGCGAGTGGATACTTGTTGTTTTCGACTCCACGGACGATTAGCACGTGTGAGTGGCAGTCTGGTCGCAATTATCGCTTTCTACGCACGCAAAAACTACGAACTGCGAAAGATGACCACTATCTGTTCCCGATTTTGGCCAGCGCAATAATGCACTCTATTTATGAGTTTCGCTTCATGTCGCCACTCTGACCAAGTGTGGCCAGAACACATTTGTATGTACATTGTAACATGTGGCGGGTGGTCAGAGGCCAAAAAGTTCGGTTCGCTGGCTCGTTGCACCGCGTGCCTTTTAGTGTGGAGTGTGGACGAGAGTTTTTGCTACACATGTTTTTGCGATGGATCTCACTCACATGCCAGCACATTTAAGCCAATATTGAAGTGCTGTGGACATATTGTGTGTGTGTTGTGCCTTGTGTGTGCGAACGAATAAAATATGCATGGTCATAAATTGGCACGAACTCGACGACATAACTGGAGTCGGTAGAGTAGTCGAACAGTCCAACTAGCGTTGAATTTATATACACTCTGTGAATGCGACTTCGATATTTTCGAGTTTCCAGTTTAGTTTCATAAATTATGAGAGCACAACATTTTTGACAATTAAAATTATTTTATTTTAAATGGAGGGACCACTATTTTCGAAACAAACAAAAATCATATTCAATTATGTAGCTTGAAGAAAAATATCACTACACGAACAAGTTTCCGAATGAGCGATCTTTTACTTCGAATCCAGGACACACTGAGTTCGAGCGAAAGCAAGCTGGGCGCAATGGAACGAACCAGTTTCAGGAATATGTACGGAATGTTTCGTATTCACCAATAACGAGAACTTGTACTGCTGCTGCTGCATACTCGCAAATGATAAATTAGTGCTAATGAGATATGGTTCAAAGTTTAAAGTCACATTTAGACCGTGACCCGAATGCGGAAATATCCTCATTCTTCGCAATCGAGTTTTCTCCATGTTTTCCGCAATTTAATTCAAATTTGTTTATTGTCAAAATGTTATAGGAAATCGCACTTACCTTTACTCGCTTTCAAGTATGTCTGTACGTCTCAATGCCGGCCATATGCGCTGGATGGCACCGAATCGATATTTAATTTCCGTCCACGTCACCTCACCTTCGAATAGACGCCTGACAAGTGCAATCGCGAATCGATAGCGTGCCAGGCGCCTGGTCTAATCGTTCGGTCGTCCTGGTTTTTTATCGTATTCACGCGTGGCTGTCGCACGTGCGCACGCATTTTGTGGTTGATCAATTTTGTGCCCGATGCGGCACGTTCACGTTCCGCATCGCCAATCAGGATGTAGAAAAAAAGTCTTCAGATATATTCAATAAAAATATAAATATCCAGACACTCGAACAGCATTGGAGATCTTGATGAAATCATTACCCTAATTCGAGTAATTCAACCGACGTTTGTCATCGAGAACGATTCGTGTTAGGAAAGCACACATCATTGTATTTTTGAAAGTGGAATCTATTTCAATAATCTCTTGAATATTTGGAATATTACAGTACATTTTAAAACATCACAAAATATAAATATTTATTCCTATTGGTTGATAACTCCTGGAAAAGCTGGTCGTGGCCGGTGCTGTATCCCTGAATGGAATATTATACGCGACTGACATAGTCTACATATTCATAGCACGCGCACGCGTTTGCACCGGCACACTGGCGCACTTGCATGCGCTCATGACTCGTGCATACATTTACATGACCGCCCGCCCAGTTCAATGCTCTGCACCGCGCACAAGTTTAGCAAACTTTTAACACGGGAGGCGAGAGAAGTAAGGGACGACGAAGTTCTCGAGCCCAGCGGCACGAGGCAACAGCCATGCTATGCCAAGGTGCCGATTTGAGCATTCCTGCATCGTGCGCACCTGAGAGCGTCATGCGCTCAGGTGCTAATTAATGTACGTGAAATTGAACGTGACTAGTTTGTGTATGGTGTCGAGGCGCGCATAATAATGTCAACAGGTTTAGGGGTTGCGGAATCATTCGAACAATTGACCATTCATAAAGTCAAAGTTTGAATATGCACTCGAACATTATTATATGTATATTTTGAACAATTAGGATTATGTGTGGATTGATTATTATGTAAGTGGATGATGTGTTGATCAGTTATGTAAGTGGCACCATTCAGTTAATGCCATTATTAATTGACACTACTCACGAAACAATAGCAACACAATTCAATCATTCAAAACATTTGAGGTCGTATTTATGCGGTGATTCTCATTGCGAATGCACAATGCGGTCTATTGAATAACATTTGGAACGCATAAACACAAAACAAGTTGTCTAAATTAATCAATTATCCTAATGATTTTGTGTCATGCTATTCGGTTCAAATACATGTCCATTTAATCTCTATCGAATCATCCATCTCGTACACAAGTTGTTTGGGTTATTGATTTGGTTCAGATAATTCGATTTTCGAAGATAGAGAAAACAACAATCTGTATTTCATACTTCACTTCGACAAATAAGCGGATTGTCATTACACGCAAGGAATTCGTTAGCTTTTGACGTACAAGCTATTTTATCAGCAGTATACTGCGTGAATGAATAATAAAACCAAACGACTGCTCTTCTGGTTTCGTGTATGAGCATGCAATTCTGGTCAGTTTGCATATTCAAACTCGATTCACAGTTACGGCCTGCGCTTTATCAAATCCGCATAAAAAACAACCACAAATACTGGTATTCAACACTAGCGATCTGAAACGAAACCACCCGTGCCAATTTCCACGTATGTGAAACATTCATTCGATTTTTCGGCCGCATCATCACCATATAAAATAAAAAGACTGCAAGCACAAACGAACGAAAAAACCGCGTAACCATGCATACACAAACCACAAAGGAAGGGACGAAATCTAGTCTTATTTCATTTTATTCGTGACGTCGCATGTGCTCCTCAACGAATTCCAGGTCCTAGATTGTGTTACTGTAGTCGTATTCTCCGTAACAATTTTCCGCATATATCCACAACATATTGTTTTCGTTTGTGTAAGTGTTACTCTCTGCAGCTGCAGACGTCTGCTTACATCTTAGACAGTGCTAGTCATGTTTCGGTGTAATAAATTCGATTTGCATCGAACCGAATGAAGTTATCACATTCGGGCACACGCCAAGAGTCGCGCGAGCTCAAAGTTCGTGCGCTTCTCCGTCAGTCAGAAACATTGTGCACCTCACTTTCACGTTCACGGGTCGTACATCATACATGATGTAGTTTTTTTTTCTAATTACAATTCAACGCTCATACGGAACGTGACTGTGGTGGTGATAAGTCGAACATGGATAAATTCCGACGAGTCGAGATGCACAAAATTGCAGCACTACATTTACAGACCGAAAAGCAATATCCATAAAGTATTGCAAATCGTCCTTTGATATTTCGATGGAAAGTCGTTTAATCAACATTGAACTCCTGCTCTCGTAAAACCATAACCACAGATTGAATCCCATGCATTCGCTAACCAATCTATACTCACGTTTCAGCATGCCATCAAATGTTATGGTATGATATTAATTTGAAACTTTGTACGAGCAATGTACAAGATATGGTGTAGAATTTCCAAACTCATTTGTTTCTAATTTGATCGCCTATACATGAATAACGAATTCTGAACATATTGTAACACAAGTCGACCATTAGATGCTTGGATTCGAGAAGTTCAATGGGTTTAAAGCTGTATGACATGTTCTATACGTTCAATATAATTGTTTCGCTACGAGTTTTATTGAAAATGTCAGTGTAGCACGAATTGGATCGTCATATTGATGAAAGCAAATTAATCATACTTCACATTGATTTCCATATAACATATTTAAGAACACTTCCATAGATTCACACTCCTTACGACACCTGAAATAATATATTTATTATCATTTTCCCTAGAAATAGGCCCGTTAGTTATATCACAAACCTGTCAATTGTTCACTGCCCCTTATTGTACTTTGTGATACGAAGTTCATGGCACTAGTTTATGATTATCCTTGTTCATCTAGCACAAACGATTCCGCGAACAAAAATTGAAACGAGTTCTTGTGCACAAATTCCATGGTTCTCGCAAGTACTTGTTTGACGGCCATCGGTCAAAGAACATTCCGCCAGCACCGAAACCGAGCTGGGTAGCATGACGTGGGTGTGTCAATAGAGCCCGTTTGACGACTACTATTTCGCTGGAAAACATAGTTTATAAACGCTCGCTTACAAGCACGAGTACCTTTCAGACCATCACTACCACCATCCGTTTGATGTGCCATGATATGAAGTACACCGCGACGTGGCTGCCCATAAATCACGTATGCCTGCAAACAGTGGTGTCGGTGGTGCAAAGTTCGTAGTTTGCCGCACTCGAGCGGTGGTGTGAGCCGTAATGGTTTCACGAGCATAAATATAAAGTAATTGCAACTTGACGACTGAGAGTACGGTATGATGGTAGCTGGTACCTAGGAAGGCGAAGGTGATTCAAATGGTGTTCAGATGGCAGCATTATTCAACGCTCAGTCACATGTAAGCATATGTGTGAGCACCCGCCTCCCAAACTTTTTATTCAACTTAATCCGTTTTCTATTTTTAAAATGGAAATTTGTCCTTGAATATGTTCAATTTTCCGTACATTTAATGAATTTTCTCTGACATATTTCGCATTTCGTTCTGATTGCCCAAGTAGGATGTTATTTTTATTCCAACACTATTTGCCATTGTCCCAATTATTCGGTGAATTCGCATAGCTTTTCCATTGAGATTCTTGAAGTCGTCCATTTTATAAGTGCATGCTTGGAAACATTCGATACACCGAACACACCATTCCATCTCCAAACTCCAAACTCAAGCCCACTATATCCCCATTTTATCGGCGAACGTTTGAACGTCAAGTTTATTGCGGTCTTCAGCAGTGCTGTGATTTGGTGGAGAAAAGTGGTGCGTGATTCTCAACCTCTACACACCGTCGAACATCGATTTAGTGAGCACGACGACTTTGTAATTCGAACAACGTCCAACATGTGTTGAGCAGATTGCCGGACGAAAGTGAACAGAGCTAGTTGATTGAACGCTGGCGTGTATTGTTATAAGTCTACTATGTGCACCTGTGCGATGCAGAAGTGTAGTGTTTTATCGCAGGACGAAGATCAATCTTAATGACGCCTCGAGCATACAATAACAGGGTTGCAGAAGCCAGAAACCGTCTTATATAATGTCAGGCCGGAAGGCACACTTCCCATAAATCCACTTAGGAGCAACGCTGCCATAATACTCGTACCGTGTGTGTGTGTGTTTATAGCGTGTGCGTTTCGTTATAAAACTCAATCCGATTAAGTTCTTGAACCACTCCGAAGCACAGACGTGAGTTTTATTATTTGGCTTTGAAATCTCTTATACTCATGGGCTGAGAGGTCAACAAGGTTGTATTTTTGTATTGTTTTTATTCATGTCCTTTGTCTTTCCTCGTTCCATTTTTCCAGTTCGAAATAGTATGAAATGGTGCAAATTATTGAGATATAACCTATTTAACGTGTTCAAATTAGTTATATTTATTTTGTAGCTTTAAAACGTTCTGCAATCTATCTGCTCTTGTATAGAACACACACTGGAGCACACAATCGAGCAATGGCACTTCATTCATCAGTTCGAATATCAATCGCATCGCACAACGCATCGTCGAGACAGTGCCACGTAACAGAGCCACTCATAGTGTGGTATACATGCAACTCGACATAATGAAGCATTCGAAAAATAATGTTCATTTCTCTCGTCGTGGCGGCAGACGAAACGATGCTTTCCGCGACCACGACTGCGCTAAGAGTTCGCTTTATTTTCTGTGTTGATATATTTGGCCGACTGGGCGCGTTGCGTTGATACGTTCACGATTTATGTGCTCAGGCAACATTTCACCGCGTACGCGACGAGACGAGACGGCGTCGTTGCAATTTACATTAAAAACGTGATCAACGTGCTGGGCGAACGTGATGATGTGTGCTGTTGTCAACTCAGGGATCTGTATACTATGACTGTCGTGTTGCTTGTTCGATATCTGTTGAATGTGATCAGAATGATTCTGATACATAGTAGGCTAATGGTCTAAAGAGTATAGCAAAAATCACTACACACAAAATGAATTTTCCCGGAATATCAGTCTATAGTCTATTGTCATGGAAAATATAAATATTGGTTGGACTTCCTTATGAATTTCTACAAGCACGAAATACACAATACACAATACACAAGTTCGTAAGAAATTATATGCACACAACATTGAATTAAAATAAAAAGTAGCTCTTCCGCAATCTCATCGGTGAATACGCCATCTTGATTCCAATCATGTAATGCTATAATAAGTCCCCGATCATAGCACAACATGCACTCACAATTATCCAATTCGATTTACACTCACGATAACATGCCGACGTAATTAGATTATTCTCTGTTTGCAATGCTATTTTATTCCATAATCGCGCAATTCATTCACGAAAGCTCGCTTCCTCACAGCTTCCCCAGCGATATTCCCCCGATATTCTCTGGAAAGCCTCGACACCAGTAACAACCGCAGCATCCCTCGTCGTCGGCCAGCATGGACCGCGTCAGTTAGACGTCGTCGTTCGCCGAGCGAACACGTGCACGGTTGCACGGCAGAGTGCGCATTCGGAATGTTCATCTGCGTTTAGTCGTGCCGCGACGCGTCAATTCCGCTAAAGCACGCGCTAGAGTATCGTCCTAAAAGTGAGTGCTCGGTTCGGATGGGCTTGCTCTAACAAAGCAAGAATTTGCATTCGCAACGTTTCAACGCCGGGCACGATTCAAGCTCTCAGGCAGTTCGACGTGTCTATTCGTTATTTACAAGAGTGATACGCACGTTTTTATTCGCTCGTTACATACGGCACAGTCGTCATCGTCATCGCATCATTAAGCTGAGATTCGCCTGCGAATTCAAGGCCATACTGCCACTACAGCTTGGATTAAAGTGTGTGCGTGCTTGGATCGGCAAATTTCGTGATGTGTGACGATTATTAGTGATGTGGAAGTGTCAGTGTGACTGGATGTGAGAATGGATGTTGATCTGTTCGGCTGTGTTAGCTTCGTGTGTTATGTTCAGTTTTATTGAGAGCGAGTTATTATGCAGTTATTGTTGAGTTTATATTATTTAAAAATGATTTGTGTAACTAAACGAATTTGTGCGGCATTTCTATTCACGAAATTCAGATTTTGTGTAAGTAGAGTGATATCAAACATGTCATTAAATTCTGTTCTTTAAAAAAATATAGAAAACATTAATTTTTTGTTTTTATTTACCCATGTTTGAACGGAGAGATCTTTTCTTTCTTATAGCATGAACCTATTGTACATTATTTCTTGCTTATAGTCGGAAATCGTTTCGTTTATAGAGACATGATAACTACTTCATAACAATAACCTGAACATTTTGAAACGATTCTTCGCAATGATTATGTTTTTTAAGCAATGACATTTTTTTTATCGATTGAAAACCATTGCCATTAGATTTATTCGAGCGGTCGGAAACTCGTGGAGCGTTGATAAACAAAAACACTCCAGTGGATTTATTTTTCAGAACCGTTGTTTATTATACGAATTTCAACGAAATCGTTCCCATGCATAAATTGATACATGAGGATCAGGTTGAATTTCAAACAACACTGTTGCACACTCGCGCCGCAATTTTCGTGTTGCTACGATGACCAAAAAAAAAAACAACGAATTCTCGCACTCGTTTACAAGCAGTTTCCTCGGTTAATACTGGTTCATAGCGCGCGCAAATCGTTCCACCGTTTTAATGTAATTATACGGAAGAATTTATGGACCAACGACATCCAGATTCATGCCCACGTGCACACGTTATCGCATAAAAAAACTTGTGCCCTGCAGCGTAAAATCGATATTATATTCGCACTTTCACGTTGAACACGGGTGTAGTCACTCGCAAAAACACAATCAAACAGGAATTTACCTCCCATCCAATCCTTTTGCAGCAATCCTAACGCACATTCTTAAGTGGATTAATGGGCACAGAGGAACGCTAGCATACACAGAGGCACACACACACACGGAGCAATTTCACACAGTTCGAAAAGTGTCGGTATGATGAGAAGTTAGAATGAATGTGGGTGATTTTTTGTCGTTGTGGAATTTGTATGAAATAACAGTGTTGTGATGTGCTGTGGAAACAACAGTCTATACTTCTCCAAAAACATAAAAATAGCACGACAAGACAAAGGAAATAATACTAGCGTGTCATTCACAATTACTCTAGTGTTTTGTACTCCCAGAAACGCGAAACAGTGGGATGCTGGTTCGTGGAGTTTCTATTCCTCTTTTCCACATTATATTTTAATTCTGATACAATCTCAATCTTGGGTTGGTCTTAATTACCAAACACCAATTGGAAGAAAAATAATTTCATCAACTACTAGAATTAAATAAATTTGTGTTGACTGTTTCAATCGATTAGGGTTGATCATCTTCGCGATTATTGAAAATGGTCGATTTTGTACTTAAAAACACTACTCCGAATAACTCTTGAATTAAACAACAACAACAAAATTTCGTTCACAAAAAATATCCGAACATTTTAATTTGTAGAATTGATAACTCCAATTTGAAACCCAAAAATGTTGTATAAGAAATCTATGATAAGTCGATCGTATCACTCTTCTTCCAGTTATTATGTGTTGCCAGGCATCAAACACATAGTGATTCTCGGTTTTCCGCCATAAAACCCCACAGTACACCAACCTCCCACACAACACACAAGGTCACCAGCATGTCGATGGTATACTGCCGCAGCTGCTCGTCCCAACACCCACACACTGTGCCCGTGCCGTTGAATTGATTAGCCTACCCAGAACCCCAAACCCCCTGCAAAAAAGTGCGTGTAAAATGCCACCCAACGTTCCGCCTCATGGCCGCGTACTCTACACTATTCTTCACTGTCTCGCCGCTTTGGCCGCCACGCACGGCGTTCTCGACCCTTTCACAACGTCGACGACTGTCGCATCGCCGGCCGGCGGATGTTGTGCACCACCGCTGCCGCTTTCGCTCTTGCCAACCGCAACCACCGTCTCCAAACAGCGAGCGTTCACCGAACCGTCACCAACATCACAAGAACCAGAACAACCGGCACAACGACATCACCCATCGTCGCACCTTCCTCTGCAGTACAATGCCGTTCCTCCAGTCGAGCATCCGAACGTCGCGCCGTCACGCTCCGCGGCTCCAAATGTCGAAACCGCTTCAACTTTGCCGCTGCCGGTTGCCTCGGCTGAGCTGACAACTCCACTCGCACCGTCGACAGAAGCTGACACGCATCAGACAAGAAGAAAAAACGATAACCAAAGCGAGAACTCGACGCATAACTCGCCGGCAACTTTGCCGACACCACTCTCGATTGCAGACGTCATTATCAGTGCCACAAAGAACACACAGATACGACACGAAGATGATGCATCCGAGCCTTCGTCGCCGTCCACTCAGCTGCTAGATGCGTCAAGTTTGCTGGACCATTTCGGCAATATTATCGAAGCGACAACGTCGACAAAGTCGCCTACGACGATGAGGCTGCCTGCGTCCGACACTCGCCTCGATGACGTGGCTGACTTTGAGACGGGCGACATAATTACAGCAGCCAGCCCAATTGACCGGCGAACGACGACGGACGGACTTATTAGCAAGGCAGCTGCTGCAGTAACTTTGACAACAGCGACGACGATGTCGACAATGTTGTCAACACTGATGCATCGTTTCACATTCGACGATGCAAAAACAATTACGACAGCACCGAAATTCCGGCCAACAAGCGCAATATCATCGGACATTCATCATCAAAGGCACAGTCCAGCCTATGAGGCGTCAACCGCCAGTACAAAGCCCTCAATTGATGGATCATCGCAGCATTATATTGCCCCTTCCTCGGCGGCCTCTGCCTTGGAATCGGCTGACGACTTGGCCGCTTGGCCGGTCAAGCAGGCGGCCATCCTCGAAGGCGACGTGGTCATCGGTGGTCTGATGATGGTGCACTCGCGCGAGGATCATGTGACGTGTGGTCCGATCATGCCGCAGGGTGGGATTCAAGCGTTGGAGGTGATGCTGTTCACGTTGGACAGGATTAATAATATGAGCGCATTGCTGCCGAACGTGTCGCTGGGCGCGCATATACTGGACGACTGTGACAAGGATACGTACGGGTTGGATCTGGCGGTTGATTTTATCAAGGGTGAGTGGTGAGGGGTGTGGGGGTTGATTTGTTTTGATTTGAAGTACAGAGGTACACTGGAATTGGGTTTGACTTCCATGAGGCCGAAGGAATGATTGTTGATATCGTGGTTGAAGCCAATATTTGAAAACACGGTTCAATAAATAGTCCCATTTATGATTCCATAGAGCATGGCCCGAATTTATCAAATTTATCAGATCAATTAAGCGGAAATAATAATTATGTTTAAATTTCTTAAAAGAAAACACTAATATTGTACAACTATACATTAGAACACCACCCTATTCAACAGCTATAAATTCTCTGCACGTTCTTCAAATTGCACGTGTTCGACATATGTGTTTGAAATGCTCTGTTATGGAGTGATATTCATATTTCCGACAAGTACCAATTTAATGTTCTTGGGAAATAACACGAATGTATTTCACTCACGTTTGAACACTCATATTGCACCAAATCTGCCAACTAGCCACAAGCAATGCCAACCACCCGAAGACGGTACGAAATAACCATTAAAAAATATTTTCCACCGGTTTTATTCATATTTTTTTATAATTGTTAGAAAGGCTATCACTATTGCTGAAAATCCAACAAATATGTTCAGTGCAAAGACTTTCTTTTGAGCTAATGCGTTTGCATAAAATGTGACTACATATACTACATTCCCTAAATTTGACTTGGTAATTGGCGAGTGGACCATGTCAAATTAGTAGGCAGACCGTTGTCTACGATGTGTGCGCAAGTCGGCCGAACGTATCAGATGTTCATATATTCGTCGGCACTGGCGTCGTGAATACTCTGATTGAGCTTGTTGTGATTTAGGATTCAATTAGGTCAATTGGCCGGCTGTGGTGGGCACGTGGACACACACGACTGATGCCAAGGAAAGTTAGACGATAAATTGTTAGCGGGAATTTCGCTGCGAATAAAGTGTGAGAAATCCATCACTTTGTTATACAAAAAACATCGAATAATAAGTGGTATGCTCTCCACTTGCATTGCATCTGTGTCTTCGAAATATAATATTTTTGTTATACAGTCTGTTATACGATTAACATAGAATCAGTCTGTTATTCTCTACCGCTTACTTTTTGTCTGTGTCTTCGACATATCCTTGACACGATCATGCTTGATGTACTAAATGTGTACTAAAACATTGCTTCTTCTTAGCAACTTATTTTTGGTGAATTTACCGCGTGGATACAATGGGTGCTATTCACGGTTTTTTTTAGTAAGAATCTTGGTAGTTATAATATTATAACTACATTATTCGACCTTGGACG
>JANTBZ010040730.1:0-12832 GCA_024741255.1 Exechia fusca
TACCCCACACTTTTTAAAAAGTCGAAAAAACATGCCCTCGGTTTTTTTGCTAATAGCTCCGTGAATTTAGTTTTCACATAATAAGAATGTTCACACACATTTTTCCGTATTGAAATCGGATACAAATTACGACCGCTGGAGCTCTTCGCGTTTACTATGCAAAAAATACCCCGTCGTACTCTATAGTTTCAAAGTTATGCCGTTTGTTGTAACAAGCGGTTCATCATATACGAACAAATGGAGATGGAAAAAGTGCGGCTGAATCCAAAACATGTTTTATTACGTGTAGTCCAGGCTCTGCCCTAACCAAAAAACAAAAATCGCAATTATTTTCCAAAACTCCGAACCTGCCGTTAGGACACCGAAAACAATGCTCGCAGTCGACGCCAGAATGTGTCGCTTACTGACGAAAACATCAATAAGTTCACCAACAAATTCAGAAAACAGCAAAAGTTAGGAAGCTGGAGTTTTTAAATACCCTATACACTAGCGGAAAAATTGAAGGATATTTTTTCACTCGTATTTTTGGCTGTTTTTCGAAGTGTATTTTCGTAACTAATGGTCGTATCGGAGTCAACCGAAAGCTACTTCAAGCTTGAAGTTTCTAGTTTTGAGGTCTTGTGATAGTTGTTTTCAAAGTGTATCGCACAATCGTCACGAATACCATGAGTGAAAAAAATTGTACAACTCAACCAGCGGATAACTTGTTAGTTCAGCTTTAATTAGCTTGTCGTTGACCTCGATGCGATTTTTTTGGTTAGGTTTTTTCCGTATTCGGCTCTCAGTATTGACTATAATTAGTTTCCAAATACCACATGGGGTCTCCAGGGAAAGGATGAGGCAGTATAAATCGCGAAATGAAGCATTTTGCAAGGGTCAGCGACAAATACGATACAAAATACTTACAGGATCGAGGGATTTTGACTATGTGCCTTGAATGAGACTATGTAGAGAATACAACAATGTTCTCATAAACAAGTTGGTGTTCTCATAATTTTGCCCGGGACCTAATGAACCATGTAGTAGGAAGAGTAATGACAGTTGCGGCCGCGCGCGCGTGCGGCACGAACGCACAATTTTTGCGCTTCAATTCGTCGCAGTTGTCGGCATGCCACAATATGTATTATTATTTCAATGCTGATTAAAATCAGAGCGAAACGCGTGCGCTCGGAATTAAAATGAAATTTGTCCCCATTGAAACGCACTTTAGCGTGAACGACGCCGACGACCGAATGACTGGCACTGGCACACCACGCTGGCTCCGCCGGCGGATGATACCCGAACCCGGCGTGGGGCGGTTGGCGTAATTTTTGCTCTCCGCGCATATCCTCACGCACATTCGCGGCGGCCAAGCGTAAACTGCGGTGCGGTGCGGTCGCCGCATCCTCGCTCTAATACCAACAGTGATATTATTATTTACGCCGTGCCGTGCACCGAATCGCTTAACCGCGTGAGTCGCACAATTTCTGATGTGTGCATGTTTGTGGCATCCGTCGCTGCCGACGTGGCGGCGGTGATGATGGCGGCGACGGCGCCGGCCTCAGTCGGAGTGGGTAAATGTGCGAATGTGCGAGCGCGCACAAGCGTCTGTCAAACCGAATGATGGCAGTGGTAGTGGTGGATGGTGGGGATGTGATGCGATGCGAGATGCGATGCTGCTGTGGTATGTGAAAGATCGCTCGGAGGTGCGGTTCATAGACCGAGCATTTAATGAACCGGAATGATGGACGGAAATATGACGTGCGAGCTGTCTGTGTGCGCGTGTGTGCGTGTGTGCGTGAGTGTGCGGTGCACCGACATGGTTTTAGCAGAGGCGTGGAGGCGAGTCGTTGATGACGGGTGAATTGAGCCGGAGCCAAACATGCCGCTCGCATTGGGCATGCGTGCGCGGATGCATGTACAGGGTGCGACATTTTTGACGAGGAAACACTTCAACTCGATGAACCTTGCCATCAATGGGGTTGCATTTTCATTGGCGTACCAAACTCCTGTAGATTTTTATATTCATTTGTTATTCGAGAATTTCCAGCTTAATCTATCTTTTCTGAATTCTTGCTGTTTGCAAACTATTCGAGGATCAACACTGTACAATATACACGGCACTGTAAACATTTTTGAATATTTTGTATTGCAATTTGTTGAAATTTGCCTATTTTCCTTTTTATAGATTTTCGTCTTCCATTTTGCTACTTGGTTTTCGGTTACTGATTGGCAACACATGATCGTCAAATCGCTTTCAAGACATTATAACGATTAAACAATTCAACGAGATTCCGAACATTGGGTCAACCTGCAGAGCTATAAACTATTATTCCAGGAATACCCAAATTTCAACGTTATTTCTGGGTCATGAGAATTTATCAAACTTTTATACTCCATGTTCATTGTTTCAGATCTTTCTAGACTCCCCGGTCGAAGAAAGAAGTGCTTTTCGATACACTCTACTGTATAAACCGAACCAAATTCGACCCTAACAATGACGCTGGAGATTCCAAATAGATACCAAAATGCAGCACAATTCAAACCATGAAGCAAGTCGGAATAATTCATGGTGTTCATACCAATCTCAAAGATGACACACCCTGTAGATAAATGGACTTGAACCGAGTGAGTGAGTGACACAGAGCAACGATGGCACTGGCAGTCTGGCTGGGCGTGTCTGTGCCTGCATGTGTGTGTGCATTCGCTCAAAACAATTGAGCACAGACGAACGACAGTTAATTTTGGAAAATCACACCTGACAGCCGAAAGTCAAAGAACTCCGAATGCGGCTTACTCAGGGAGCAACAGAGAGGGTGTGTGCAACAGTAAATCCGCACAGTGCGCGATAACATATGCGGGTGGCTTTGCTAGCGACGATAAAATGGGAAACGATGCAATTCTTGCGGCCTCCATCCCTTTTTCGATTCGCATGTGAACGCAGATACGCATCGCACCCAGCATTCAATTGGGCTCGATGTGTGCGCGACATGACGTTCTTTACCTTTGTGTGTATGTGCGTCTCCCTGTATCAGCATGTCTGGTTGGGTAATGGATAAAATAGTATGCTGCCAACAAAGCAAGAGGGCGGAGCGAGCAGAAGACAAATTCGCCGAGTGTAATGGAATTTTTCGCCGCGCGCATCGCAGACAAATCCGTACAAATGGGTGTTTAAGTACATGACAAGGCGTCGCTGTCGAGCGCTGACGAGAGCGATGAGGCAGAAACAGTGTAGCGAGGAGTCTGCATACACGCGCGACAGACAGTGCCAGAGTGCCGGGTGATCGATATAAATTGCCATAGATGTGCGTGTGCGTTCGTCGCCGGAAGGAGCACGACACAAACTTATCAACACACACGTGAATCCACTCAGAGTTTGCCGTCGCCGCCGAATGGGACACTCGTTTTGCCGGTGTAAATGATGGCTGTGTATATATTTATATTTATATTGAGATAAGGTTCGTGCGGCGCGCGTCTATGCACTCAATCTGTGCGTGTATAATAGACATGTGTGACGTTCGCACATGTGTCATGTGCGAATGACTTGTCGAGCACCGCCGCGAGGGGCTCAGGGCGGTTTTGCGAGCGACACGCAAAACATGTGTGCATATACCAGTTCGACAGCCTTAGAACTGGGATTCATCTATGAAATTCATAGAGCGATTACATGAAAAGTATTCTATCATATTAAAATTTTTGTCTATCGTTAGCTACACATTTCTATCATTTTTATGAACATTGCTCACATTGCGAACATTGAAATGTGGCTGGAAAGTCATGTTTTCCGACCGAAAAATGTTCAAATTCATATTTCTCTGTCGGAAACGTAAGAATTAACTGATTCGACGAATTTGAGTTATCGACGTACATTACTTCCTTCTAATCCTACCATAGACATACCGCTATCTATCCATGATTTTTCTCGATTAGGTTTCTCTGAATTCGGGCACAATTCCTCACTTCCCGCAATTAAACCATTTTTAGGCACAACAGTGACATGTTCAACACAGCTCTGTAATTGCTACGGACTCGGGATCTTGAAACATGTATTTCGAGCCTTCCCAATGTAATAGGACAAACCGAGCGCCTGCTGATAACTTCCAGGTCTGAGGTTGTAGAACTGGTAGACACTAGACACTGTGTGTGTGTGCCAGTGTGAGTGTTTATATCCGGCTTGATCGAATTATCCCCGGTGCGATGTTGCTACATCGCAACATACTCTGTGTAAAATGTATGTTTTAATAAGATTTACCTTGATTGAAAAATAAACACATACGCACCTCGCACGACCATGTGTGGAGTATATGATGGGCGTCCACACACATATGATGGCCGCGTTCGGTGGGGGGCATAATCAAGAGCACCGGCGTACGTTTCATGAATAAATAACGTGTCGTCGTGCGCTTTTTTCCCGTGTGTCTTTAATGCGAAGAACAGCCAAAGAGGGGACAAACGCAAGAAGCTCTCATCGAGCACGTCGCGCGGATTGAGTGTCTCGAGTTTCTTCACACCTCGCGCCAGCGAACGTCCTTTGTCTTTGCACGCCATGTGCGGTGCGGAGCACGACAACGACGCGTGTTTAATACAATATCGAGCGACTCAACCTGTCTGCGTCTCATCATAACAAAAACACACGCGCCTGTTGTCCCATACAAGCACGCGTGTGAGCGTGTGTTTGCAAATATTGCATACATTATACCGCATCACACCTCGCTGCAAGTATAAACACAACGGGCGTGCGTGTGAAACACAGACGAGACGAGCCGGCGGGCTGCGAGACAAGCAAACATACACACACAAACTCCAACATATGAGTTTTTACCTTTGTGGGCTAAAATAAAACAGACTGTGTGCTAGCCTAGCTCATTAATTTGAACCATACACGAAATTCTGCTTCTTTGACGTTTTGTAAGAAAAGTAAGAGTCGCACACAAAATGTAATCATGCAGTTTAGTTCATTCAACATCATTTTTCGCATACGAAAAAAATCGTTAGAAGGGAATCTCACCTTTTGGTTAAGAGCGCCAAGAGAAAAACGATTTAACAATATATTTGGAGAAATAAGTCACTTCAGTGAAAATTTACGGCCTTAAACCAAACACAAAATACGTTTCATTGACCAACATTTGAAAAAATTACTTTAATGGTTATTCGTTCGTCAATTTCTCCATATATGAAAGGAAATGCATTTCGAACGACGTACTCAGCCACAGACGAATCTTTTCTTCAACGATATTTTTTAATGAGACGAATGTTTATTGAACAAAACTGTATCATACAATCATACAAATCAATCATACAAAACCTAAAAGAAGTACAATCTCGCGTATGTTTTAAATTTATGAGCTATACTAGTATATTTTTGTGTCTTTGTCGTCGTCGTCATCCGCATGCGCGTCCAACAACCTGCAACCACCTGGCGACACGTTCGCGTGCGACGATGAGCTCGCGATGCGACGCAGCGCGTTCGTGCGTGCATGCAAACTTCGCTCGCCCGCAGCAATTTCAAACGAATTGAACCGAAAGTAATGCACACGCACCGGCAGCCGCTCGTGTGTCGCGGCGTAAATGCTGTGTGGCACCGCAACGCGCGACTAACGTCGTTCACACCGCCTTCGAGCACGCATACACTCACACGACACACATGCGGTATTAAATTACGTGTTAACACCATCCTTACGTGTAAATCATTAATGTCAGACGGATTGGAGTGCGGTTTGTCCTTCGCGCGCAGACCAGACCAACACACACACATGCACTCAACACATGCGGTGTTTCGTTCGTCGTGGCGGCTCTTTTCCGCTCGCGCCGGCAAAGTGTCTGGTCTGGTCTGGCGGACTCAAGTGTTCGTTATGTGGTGTTTTTTCGTTCGTTCGTCTAAATACACCCGCGCGATATAGATGAGACTGTCTTTGAGTATCACGTCTTGTTATTTGAACTGCGCGTAACGTTTATACGATACCCTTAGTCATGAAATATTGACCTGAAACATCGCACACCCACGACTGGCGATAATTATGTGTTAATAGTGCAGTTTCGTGGAATCACTTGAGAGGCGTGAACACAAACATCGGCGTCGTCACCGAAATTCGAACCATGTCAACACACACACTCCACAAAATATAAATATTTATCTAGCTCATTTATTTGAAACATGTTTTTTTTGTTTATAGCAGAAGTGACACTGGCACATGAATTGTCGTTTTGTTAGAAAAACACTCTCCTATCTCCTATTATTATCTACTGAAAAATCGTTTGAGTAAAGTCTCAACCTCCTCTAATTTTTAAGCTTTTACTGTTGACCATAAAAACCAAAAACCTTGAAGATGTTCGTACATTTTTTCGAATGACTTTATTACATTTCAGTTCAGTTCAGTTCAAAGTAAATTATTAGTTAACATCCCTTAACCAAACATGGACACAGGGAGAAAATTCGTATTCCCACTTCATACACAATATTCGTGCTACGTCTACGGTTCATGAGGCATAACTCTTCACAGATTCATCTTAGAACATTAAACGTATACTCAAATGGAAGATAATTGCATTCTGCACGAATCTTCTTAATTTGAACAAAATACGAAAACCGTTATGCCTTTTTTATTGTCAAAAGTAAAGACTTCACCATTAGATGCGTATTAGACTTTTCTCAAACGAGTTTTCGTAGAAAATAAAATTGTGGCTTCCTATCAAAACTGCATCATTACCATTTATATTTTTGCGCAATTGTTCGTTCTCCTATAAACCAAAAATATATTATGTTTAATATTCATGAGCTAGGGTAATCCTATAACTCGGTGTTAATAGTGCAGTTTCGAGGAAACACTTGAAAGGCGTGTACACAAACTTATAAATTCGAACCATGTCAACACACACTCGACCGAATTGAAATATCTGTATAACATTTCAAGCGCATTACGCATGAATGCAAAGAACTGAATGTTAAACCACAGCGCGCTCTGCGCAAACAAATCACACACACAACACAGTTTACAATGCAACGAACACACATTATTTTCCCATAGCAAAATAACATGATCCCGGCGCCGGCGCAAATCGGTCCACTCACACACGCCCTTGGATCACATCACCACACAATGCGATGCGATTCTGTGGGTGTGCGGTCGTGCAAACCTGACAGACAAGCGCGATTGCAAAACCTAACTTTGCACTTAAACACAACACACCGCACAGCAGCAGAAAGAGAGAGTGCAAAAATCTGTGCAGTGGCGGGCAGGCGGTGCGATGATGATGATGGTGCGGGCACGCGTGCGTACGCATTCCAATCGCTGTGTGTGTGTGCGGCGCCTTCGGCCCTCAACCTTTGGCACACGCTCTGCGTCGTCGTCGACGTCTTTCAGTCTCTCTCACTCCCCGACGGTGTCAATATTTACTTTGAAAACAAAAACATGTTCAAAAGCACGCACCTACGCACACACACACGCACACAGTTCCATCTCTGCGCACACCACGCACATTTTTCTGTCACTGTGTGCGTGTTTCTCGTATAGAGTAGATTCGAAAAATAGACGTTGCGGTGGTATTTTCCGAACGACTTAAAAAAAATACAAATATTAAATTATAAATCGGACAATTTCGCGAAATACGCGTTGAGGATGTACTTTTTAGCCGATATTTTAAAACTAAAATAAAAAACTGAATTATCCAATTTCCAATTCTCATGTATAAAATAACCGTACTCTGCAGGGAACAGAAAACCAAAGGTATATTTCAACGTCGTTTCAAAATGAGTGCACCTTTAAGCGGACACTTTTAGAGAAAATAAATATGTAGTGTTAACTACGACGTCATTTATCACTCATCATGTTGTAGGACATCGTTTTTGTGTAGCAATCAATCTTCGGAAAATATCAAGGTTTCCTGCGATGCATAAATGAATCTGTCGAATGTGTTTTGTTCCACATAAGCTCAAGTATCTCGACAAAAAAAGAAATCATATTCATTTTGGGTATTACATTTCGCTTCAGATAAAGCTGATAGTTATTCTCCATTTAAAACGTAACGCTCCAGCCCCATTTTTCCTGTTTCAAAGCATGTAAGCTGTTCAGTGTGAACAATTTCCGGAAAAAAACTTTTGACAAATTCCGGACATTTATTTTTCGAGGAAGGGTCTTGCAAAAATGGACGAAAAAAATTAATTTGCCTAATATTTGTGACCTTACACATTTAACACAGATTCAATGATATCAGATGACGTTGGACATTACTGCGTATCCGCACTATCATATGAGAACGAGAACGAACATGCTCATATCTTGTTATTGGCATCCATGCTATCACTCTTTCTCTATCTTACGCGTACGGGTAGTCGAAGCAACATTGTAACTTACAATATTGTTTTTAAAATGAACCGTGAATACGGCCGTCGTTTAGCAGTAATCGCCTTGTCCACGATGTTGTCAAGTCATGTTATACCATGTCAAAAACTTAAAAATATTAAAAATTGAAACGTTCACAAAATCGGCTATAAATGAATTATGCTTTCGAGCATAAACGTAAATCGCAAATGTTTACCTATTTTCGAAAAGAGCACCAAATCGATTTCAAATTTAGCAAGTGTCCAATTGAAGGATTGAAGATGCATCTACTCTATAGTATGGGCTAGGATGGCAAACAGACACGAGCGGACGCGCTAAGAAAAAACGACGAGCTCCCGCGCGTAATGTGAATACATTTTGTAATTCTAGACACACAAACACACTTACACATCCATCTGCACTCTCCACCTCACATCGACAGTCGACAGTATATCGACATCGATGTGCAAACGAAATCAATTGTCAAGTGCGCGTGCCATGATGGCGTTTTTTCCCGCTTCGCTCGCTTCTCCCAGCGTAACTCTCATCTATGCTGGGCGCGACGCGTCTTGTTTGTTTGGGCTGTCGACACTGGCCAGAAGCGTAAGTGAAAGTTGCTGGGTGCGCGCGCATGTGCGTGAAAATCGCTGCCGCATAAAAGGTGGAATATATTTAATTAAAATTGTGTCATTACGCTGGTCGTCGGTGTATGCGTAAGGCGACCGGCGACTGCGCCCAACTGCCGCAACCGCACGCACTTTTGTGTGTGTGCGGTTTCTTTATCCGGATCTCGCGTGCACGCGAACGCGCCCCAAACGCACGCGCGCGCGTGCAAAAGACGCGCGCAGATACCGCCACCATTAACGACAAAGTTTATGTCGTCGTCGTCGTCGTCGTCGACACTGGCGGCTGGCGGGGCGACGATGACTACAATGTCGGGCTCGCAGCTCAACATATTCGCTCGCGCGCGCATTTTTTCCGCGCCCTCGCCGCCATCCTCACGCAGCAGCGAGTTCACGGCGGACTCGCGCGCCGGTTTTATTAATAAGTTATTTCGGGTGTCGTAAAATAAAAGTGCGGATAAATTGGGAAAGTTTCACGCGTCGAGTAATTTAAAGGCAAATTACACGCGTATACACGCGACGAACGGCAGCAGCACCTTTGTGGTCGTTGCCGTTTTTTGTGTGAGTGAGTGTGTGTGTGTGTATGTATGAGTGGGTGTGTTCGACGTCGACGTCGTCGTGTTGTCGTTTGGCGGGCAGGCAGAGAGGGTGGCGGTCGACCGCATGCATAATAAATAACGGTTGTGCGAAGCGGATGATTGGGTTTTACATACTCTCTCTGTGTGCTCGGCTCGGCGCCCGCGGAGTATGTGTGTGTGTGCTTTTTTGGTCTGGTGACAAAGCGGACATCGTTATTCAATTGTGAACATTTGTTTCCGGCGAGTGTGGGCACTTTTTCGTTCGACGGTGTGTGTGTGATTTGTGTTCAATTCGACGTCACCACCCGCCCGAAATAATAATAATCGGCATTATTCCAAGCCGAGCGCACGCACGCACGCATGATTTACCAGTTTTAATCAAGACACACGAAACTCACCCGGATTCAGCTCCTCCATGATGCTCCACACCGGCGGAACGACGACAGCAGCTGTGACCAGCAGCACGGCGACGGTGGCCGCAAACAGCCGGCCGCCGCCCGACGACGGCACGCCGACGACATTGGTGGACATTTCAAACTAATTCCTGAAATGAAATTGGACCAGACGACGACGACGGTTGGTTTGAATCAAAAACGGTAATGGTTTCGCGAGTAATGTGAAGGAAATAATTTTTAATGGCCGCCAAGCATATGATGATGAGTGCATGACTTGCGGCTCTTGGATAAGTGTACACGTGAATTTGGTGCAAACATGATTATGGTGTCGGTGGTCGTTGCGATGACAGATGCCGATGGTGGCATGCGAAACTTTTAGCCAGAGTTTTAGCATGTGTGCGGATTCAATGCGAAGTGCACGCACGCTCGTCATGCGCATAATGCGTCTAATGCGTGCGGCGATGATGGCAACAAGCGACGACGACGTCGCCTCTCGGCTATCTGCGTGCTTGGTGACAAATTTAATTTGTAGCCTTCGCATATTCCACAGCCCATTACGTTTTATCGAGATGGTCATTTAGATAAAAGATGCGGAAAGTTGGTGGACAGAGGCCGCTCACGCGCAAGAGGTGTATGATATGCAGCACCCGAAACAACCGCCGCGGATGGGTAAAAAGTGCGAGCGCGTCGAGTGGAATCCGACTAGTATAAGTATATGCTATCCTTGCCATCCGTCTGCTTTGGTATATTAGGATATGTGCGCGAATGCAGTGTTTTTGTGCCCGGAGCCACATACAGACCGGCAAGTTTTTGGCCAAGACATTGGCCTGGAAGCAGTGTGGAGCACGGCTGCTAGCAGAAAGAACTTTTCGCATTAAAACTAGTTCTTTTTGCGCGGTGCTGAGCTAGTTGCGTGTTGGTTAGTTGCCGGGTCTTGGCAGTTTGTTGTCTGCGTTCGCACTAGCGTTGGGCTAGTGTGTGTGTGTATGTCGGTGTCGGTTTACGTATGTTTGCGTTCATGTTGTGTGCGTGTTTGTGTGTGAACGGTTGTGCACTCGAGTGCGCCGTTTGCACCGAGTCGCCTCGCAGGCATGCAACCACCAGCAGCAGCAGCAGCAGCAGCAGCAGCACGATCGCTTGGGCACGTACCACATCGCACGTCCCAGCGGCCCAAGCGAACATATGTATGTTTGTGTGAGGAGCGACAATTGTATGTGTGCGATGGGGATGGGTCGTTTCGACATTTTCAAGTCATATCAAGAGTGTGAGCTACTGAACAAAAGTGATCATTCAATTGGGATTGAATCGATATCTTTAGCTTAGGATTTGTATAAAAACATACCTAGGTTATATTTTCTAGCCAACAGTCAACAGTACAACAGTCCATTGTTCTCCATGGGATTCTTGAAAAGAAAAGGCAATAAACATAGACTCATAAATGCAGTTCCACCAAGAGAGCTGTTTCACATTTCTATGGAAACGATTGCATCAATCAATGGAAAGAGCTATGAATTGCGACCTTATGTCTCTTTTCGGTGGGGCAAGTTTTGCCTAAAAAGTTAAACGATCTCCCACGTCTGTGATTTTGAATCAAATTCGAAATGGGTTGTGACTCAAAGGATATCAGCGTTGAAAGAGTGTTATCTGAAATATGCGCTAAACACTCGCAGACAATTTGCGATATGCAGCAGTACGATATCCGAATGAGATGCGCTCTGCGCAACGAGAGTCTGCATCTGCAAGTGATTCGCGCACAGACACTTCGACACCGGGACACGTGCATGTGCATGCCTTGCACACACACTCACAATTGTTAGACTTGCATCTGCGAGTCTGGACTCTGGGGCCAAACGATTGCAAGCTGCGATTTG
This sequence comes from Exechia fusca, assembly GCA_024741255.1. NCBI lineage: Eukaryota > Metazoa > Arthropoda > Insecta > Diptera > Mycetophilidae > Exechia > Exechia fusca. The sequence goes on from JANTBZ010040730.1 coordinate 11,765, forward strand.
AAAGTAGAAATAATTATCTCGCAAACTCAGGTAGCAATATAGCAATGTGTTTAGTTAAAGAATTATTATTATAAAGAACCAACGAGCCAGAGCGCGTGCAAAAATGAGTTATAATACTCGATCACGCAACTGCGCCATGCAAACACACGGCTCAGAGCATACATACATATATACATAATATGATGCTGGATGCTGGATCTGTGTGGGGTTATCGTTTTATCGGCTGGCAGCTATATCACAATATAATATTTATAACGCGGTCATTTTATGGTTTTTCATATAATTAAACTGAGCGACGCAACAACAGCGCAAACCTTATAAGACAAACACTTTGTATGATGCAGCATTGCACACAATATTTTGAAGTTATAATTGCGCGTGCACGCGCTCAAGTGGTTCTAAAGGTGTGCGTTCGCGTGTGTACATATAGGTGTACATATGGCATTAAACGACTGCGATTATAATGTTTAAAACATACATTAGTTAATTTTCCATTTTACTGGACTACTTTGGACTATTTTATAATGTTCAGTCAAGTTTGTTGATCATGATTAGTTATTTATTAAGTGCAGTTTTTGGTCGTACGGATTGTGGATTCGATACATATCTAATCACAAGGCCATCAAATCGCATCAGAGTAACAAGTTTTAAAATAATGTTGATTTCTGTTCTGCCTACTTACTGTCAATAATTGACCATCAAAACCAGAATAATCTCAACTATTAAATCACTCACATTCACAATACCTGGAAGTTTTTAACTTCATAATCGAAGTGATGCATGCTCTGCAATTGTTTGTGGCTTGTTGTTCACCATGGACGGTAGGTTTCAAAGTAATTACTTTTACGGCTGATGCTGCGCATCGAACATTTACCTGGCGCGAGCTCAGAACAACTAAATGATAATTCCAATTAAGCGCGCGTGCGCCGCAACAAATCGATCGAAACGGCTACAGTTCACTGTGGGGTTTGTTGGGAGGACACGCCTCCAATGGTCGAAAATCAGACCGCTCGTTCGACGAACCATATGGTTAACCGAATTGGGCTAATGTTTCGGTACAGGTACAGT
>JANTBZ010040740.1:0-12826 GCA_024741255.1 Exechia fusca
ATAGCATCTTTAACTCGTTATATTAGGATTATACCCTCGAAAACGCCTTTCATCGAAAAACAATTATTATTATAGTCTAAAGGAAAACAATATATCGATTATTCCGTCAGTGGTAACGTATGTAACGTAGACCAATTGTGCCTTTTTTTTCAAGACGAATGGAACTTTAAGATGACAGCAGTGCATTGATTTGATTGTGGACCGGATTTTTGATTCCCCGATTTAGTGTGTTTCCAAATTTACATATTTTACAACAAATGTAATACTCATTATGTCACTTTTATGGAATAGCCGGCACAGCGATCTCCATTGTGCCTAAAATGTGGAATAATATAAAAATATCGCTTCGCTCCACTTCGACCATTAAAAACTAGAACTGCCCGCAATCGAGAAGGTATTTATCACCTTACAATTTCCGACGGCCCTTGTCCAAATATAAAAAATCCGGCTCGGTGCGGGGTTTGGAGCCCTCAGTGTGTATGCGTATCGTTGTGCCGCAGTCGCGAATTTAACAAATACCGTATTATTCGTATCGTATGCCGCCATTCGCTCGAAGTCTGTTATTTTTCTTCTCTGCCAACCAAATTCTCGATTTTTATTGCGGTTGTGCGCGAGGTTTCGAAATGGGGTTGGGGAAAGAGGTGGGCGACCTCTAGCAAGCATCAAAGACCATCGTCGACGTTGGCGGCGGCGGCGGCGGCATCGGATTCGACGTCGGGTCGATTGTGTTTACGCTTCAATAGTTGAACTGTTCAACACGCGCGAACGTTCCAACACTACTACATACACGCACACAAACGAGCACCTATGTAAAATATAGAATGAATTTGTATACAAAGCGCTGGGTGAAAAGTCAAGATCGAATTTCGTGGGTGCGCGCGCGTATTCTGCGTACACCAGATACTAGTGCTTTGAATATATGTTGGCTTAAGGCTTGCTGTGTTCGTGTGTTCGTTGGGTGTACACTAGAATTCCGGCACCAAATCGTGGCTAGCGGTTACGTGAGCATCAACAAGCTAAACATGCATAGCCCACAAACACATACGACACAATGTGTTGTATACCACAACAGCATAGTGTAACTTCTGCACACAAACAGCAATGTTTGTCCTGGTCTCGGGTACTCAAACTTAGCCCGCATGGCTTGGCTGCGCGTGGATTTAGAAACAACTCAACGCGTGCGCAAAACCGGCGCATGCACACACACACACGCACGCCAACTCAATACTCTCGGTTGCGTGCTGTTTAGGTACACACAGCACAACATAACACTCGAGTCGCGTGGGAAGTTAATTGAAAACCTACAAAGTTCATTGTTGTGGGAAATGCGTGCATGTTGACCTCCACCACCAGCGATTTGTGAATCGAAAATAACAACCCATGATAATGATATGTGTACTGTTTGTGTGTGCGTTTGCGCGACGGTTAATATGTTGCGCATGGTCCTTGTGTGCGTGCATCATGTGTCAGATGGGCCCGAAATTACACGTGTATACAATTTGATTGGATTCGCTGCGACGCATAATTTTTTAATAGTCTATTGTTTTTACAAACCACCGAACGACCAACCGTTATTACGCCGCACTTTGACAACAACATTGTAAGCTACAAACACATTAGCCGCTCGCCGCATATCCGTCCAACAGCCAGCGGTAGATATTTTCCTTATAAAATGCCGCCCGCAGCCGCCCAAGTCGTCGTGCACAGATTTAACAGGCACATTCCGTCGACATCGTCTACAACGACGACGATGCAATGTGCAGCACATTCTGCGCATTCTTGTCGACGGCGGCGTCGGTGTGTAATGCGCAATTTCAAAATCCAGTTCTACCGGCTTTGGCCACCGAATGGCATGTGCGCACATAGTATATAAACGACGTTACTATGCACGCGCAAACGACGAAAAACACTCCGATGTCAGACGGCCAGCGAAACTACACTCGCGCGCCCGCAGATTACGCAGACACACACACACTCACGGTGGGCTTGAAGCGAATATGAATGAAATGGCATGCATCTCTGTGACTCTGGTGGTGCGTTCCAGCGTAGCCGAGATAACGGTGCATTTAATGCGTGTGCGCGCGTGTGTGCCTGAACACGTGCTATAGCGTCTAGTGCAGAGTGCAGAGTGTAATTGACATTTGCCAGCGTGAGCATAGTTGCATGGAGTGTAGTTTTCGCGCAGCACAGTGTGTAATGATAATATAATGGTGCTCTGAACTGCATACATGCTCACAATTTATATGTTCAGCCGGCAGACAGCGCGCCATGTGTTTGTGAATGTCGGTACGACACGCGGTGCGCATTCCATGAAAAACTAGTGTACTCACCATAATAACACACAAATACACTCATACATTCGCCAAAAGTGCGAGAATGTGAACGCTCGCGTGCACACATTTGAAAATATGTAAAACAGTCATACGCATATTAATCCGCGCATACAGCAAGTTGCTGCTGGTCTGATGTTGGTGCTGTCCGGTTCGGTTGACATCAACGCAAAACGACTGTCAGACTGTGCGTGGCATAGAAACGCACGTACTAATGTATGCACCGGACAGAAAAGCGACCCTTTTTATGCACGCACACGCGTCCACATCCTTATGTGAGCCCTCGCGCGAGTATGTCCACATTAAAACCGCGTGATCGCTCGCCCACGTTTTTGTTTGTTCAAAAACCAAGACCACATTTTCATACGCGTTTATACGAATCTGTGTGCCGCACAGCCGGACTAGTGAACTCTCCGGAACAACCCGCATTGCTATTGTGATGATAATGATAATGATTACGACGATGACGATGGTTGTCCGGCGATCGCATTATGGGTGGGTGCCGGCATACAAATAGTCCATGTTATTATGCTAGATATAAATATTCAAACAGTTGTCCAAAATGCCAAACATGCGAACTCAGCTAACTTACTGTTGTGGTTGCGTCTTCAATTTGCTGGCGGCAGACAGAGTCTCGGTTCGATCGATTATATTCTTTGTGTGAAATGTGCACTGGCCATGTAGATTTCCCACGACTGACGACTGGCTGAGACGGCAGCGGTTGTGTTCACTTTTGGCGGCTGCCGTACATGGCGTCGTGTTTGCATTTGCATATGCAATTGTTTTTCGGATGTAAAAAATAGCCTCGTGCATGGGACCGGTTGTAGATGCGATATAATAAGTGTGTTGACTTATTACAGTATCGCACACAACCACCTAACCACATCAACATCGCTGATCTATTGTTGTGGCGTTGTGGGGAATAGGCTTGTCGCACGCACATCGCATGCATTGTGTACTCGGTACGAACAACATAAACTCTGACAGCAATTGCCTGCGGCTCGGGTCAAAGTCAACGGCATTATGGCAGATTATCTGCAGAACGATTTCCACCCAATTTATGTGTGTCAATTTTGTGTGTGTACGTGGAATAATTGTGGTATCACGCGACCATTATAAAACAGGGTTTGCACCAAACAGTACCATAGCGATGCAAAAAGCCCTCTTATCACATGCTGGGCGACCATAAAATTACGCCATAAAATTGCACATAATTTCGCTACTAATGAATGATGTGGCAGAGCGTTGGCCAGTGCCGCTTGCGTGCAGCTGTGTGGTGATGTGTGTGTGTGAGTGTGCCAGCAGCAGCGCACGGCGATAAATACAGAATTTATCTGAACTCGATGCCGAAGCACAAACACAGTTTTTGCCCAGCGCACACTCTCGCTAAATGTTCGCATGCTGTGGGCATTATTTTGAGTGTATGATGATGATGTGCTTCCGTGCCCGGAAAAGTTCCAACTAACAACTTAACGTAAAATTATTTGCTTAGAATTATATCAATTATTTTTTCGTCTATTCCTATCAACAAATTCAATAAAATTGGAAAATATGAGCCTGGTGCACTTTATTTGAATATGCATCTCTGCTGCTGCTTTGTATTACAATCGCGCGATCGTGCGCGCTCACATGCAAGCAGCAAGTGAACGCCGCGTATATTGGTTCGTCGGGCTTCCACCGTAGCCCCCTTACTATCAGTCCCCTGAGTGCTTTGTTGTCCGTAAACACGCACATCGCACATCGTACATGTGTGTATGCTGAGTGCGTATAAATATGCGCATGTGCGGCGCCGCGTAAAAGCGCCGCCACTATTCCGTACATAGACTTTGTGTACACGCTCGCACACTCATTCTCACATGCATGCATGTTCATGCGAAAATCTCAAATCTAATTTGGAACTTTGCGAGTGTTTGCGCTATGGAGCGTAAGCGCACATCATTGCAAAGGCTCGCGCGTCATGCCCAGAACCCACCCACACACTCGCAGACACACACACACGCGTATCGCTAAGCTCCACACAGATGTACGAGAACATGAACGCGACATGTTTGTCGGTGGTGCAGCTCTTCGCTGCGCGCGCATAAAATACGCTTCTTTATGCGTCGTCGACGTCGACAAAACGTCAACATCGCAAGTTGGTTCCTGGGACTGGTGGTTGCTGGGCATCTACGAGCATGAACAGCATGCGACAGCCCAGTCATACAGTGATAGCCTCCGACACTCAGACAAGCACATCACGTGAGGCCACATGAGACTGAAAGCGGAAACCGTAGAGATGGTTGGAGTGAGAGCGGAACAGCGGAACTGGCGAGTGGCACTGCGCCGTGGTGATGTGCATTGCACACACATACTCGGCTATACAACGAGGACATCCACAAAAATCGCATTACTGAAAATTGCAACTTCCGCCACTACGGCCACAGAGTCATGGCGATTGCATGGTTATGGTTATGAACAAATTTTGGGCGAGACTAGCTCTTGTTTTGCTGTGCTCCACTTTGGCCGGCGCGGAAAATGCCCATGTATATTTTATGTGTCCCTGGTCCACATATTGTACGATGCGAGTGTGTTTCAGCACTTTGCTGTGCAATGTACTGGATGGCATATTACACATACGTTGTACACATTTTGGTCAAGCGGACATACATTTGCAATTAAGTGCAGCAGCCGAAACACAATGCACCGCGAACCGCGAGTCTAGACGGATAAATTGAATTCATGTTGTGTGTGTGTTTCATGTTGAGTGTGACTGTCACATGACGAATAGGAACAATTGGATTTTTACCCGCACACGGTATCGATACGGTCTAGACATAGAACATATATGCGCGTGCACGCGATGACGTCGTCGTCGTGCAGATCTGGAATTCATTAGCGTAATGGATTGTGTTAGTCGTCGTTAGTTCGAGTTCGAACGTATTACACTCGCATTATTTCTTCTCTACATCATAAACTCAATTCTACACTTGCTTGTTGCCATTGAACCTCGATGGGCGACTGCGACGTCCAATATCCTGTAACGTATATTTCCTAGAGTTCCCGTAAAATGTTTCCACTGGTTGCAGCTGGACACCGCTGATCGATCGCCGTTGATCCAATATAAATTGCGCACGCGAGCGAGTTGGTCGAATCAAACGGCATGCCCATGATCCGACGACCACGTGCACGCGCGTGTGTGTGTGTGTTTACCGGCTGACCGACGCGATGCCTGCGTACGTGTGTATGTGTTTACGTTGGTAAACGCGTGAATCTCACGTGTGCATCGCACGCGCCAGCGTTATGTGTGATGATTTGCGTCGTGTGCTCGTGTGTGGATTTTGATTGATATATTTTAATTAATATTATACTTGTACTTGTGCATGTGTATGGGGGCTTACGCGCGCATCAAAGTCGAGGGATTTCGTTTCCGCCGCATGTTGTTCGTGTTGTCTCGAATTCTGTTATACTTACCAATCGCGCGACGGTCGAGTCTATGTTGCTTCATGTTGTGACCTGTGTGCGTCTGCATGCGTGTATGTAGTGTATATGTAGAATGTACACGAACTCTGCTGAGTTCTATAAATTATATTATGCTTCGAGTTAGTAGTAAGTGAAACGGTTGTTGTCTTTATAATTTCACGCTCGTATTACTTGTACAAACATGTACAAACCGGTCATCTGAGTTGGTGAACTGGGTGGAGAGGGGGTGGGGGGTGGTTTGTTTGTTCGTTCGAACGTACGAAATAATGTAAATGCAGCTCTTTGCTCACTTCATAGCAACCAATCAAGTGACCCAGAGCTCACCACGCGGAGGTGGCTGCAAGACGAGCTCTTCCCTCACCCTATCCTTCCAATAAACCATGCTTACTCGTCAGTGACTGGGAGAGTATCGCATGACCAGACTGTAGCCCAACGAGGGTTTCTATCACGTATTTCGCGGTCGAAAAGTTTAGCTGAAGGTTCGGTGATTAGCTTGACAGTTTTCCAGCATTTGCGGTCGGTCGCTAACATCAACAGAGTGCTGTAGAGCTGGTTCGTGGGATGTTTGTGAGTGGAGTGTGTATTCGACAAGCGACGAACGTGCGAGCGAGTGCATGGTCAACTTGTAGTTAGAGTTTGCACGTGTTAGAGTCCCGTGTCGACGAATCCGACCATATGCTCCGGCGTGATGTGAGCATATAATCCGGTCTGCGAGTTCGGTCTTCCAAACGACGATTACTCCGCGGACACTCGACGACCACGACGACCACAAGAGCCTACGGTGCGGATGAAGCGAAGACCACACGCGAAGAACCGTGGGCGCCTGAGATTTTCTACGAACACCACAGTCTTTCTCAACAGACAACGCGTTCGTTTGCGATTCGCGGTTTTCGCAATGCGACATCAAAGCCGGTAAAAACGAGACTGTTTGCGTTCGCTCGGCCCGCAAACAATCAGGCGCGTTTGCGTTTGCGCGCTCGCGAAGAGCGGCGCATTTGGTTTCGGTACGAGAGAGACGAGAGCACGTTGGTGCTGAGCTTTGGTGACGTCATCGTTGCGCGACGCCTAGCCACTGCTCACTGCTACTGCTACTTACTGTTTGCGGTTTAAACGCCGGTACGTCAACATAGTACATATTGATGTGTGTTACGTTAAGCTGGCGGTGCTGATGTGACACTTAACGGGGTGCGTACGCGAGCGGTGCTGTTAGCGTAACAAACGCGGAATTGAATGAGTTTGAAATGAATCGATGTTACAAAAGTGTATTTCGTTTCCGGAAAATTCAACAAAAAATGTTCATTGTGCCCTATTCACGGTTTTTATTCACAATATTGTAAGTTACAATGTTTCTCCGACCACCCGTGGTACGCGTGGGAGAGAGAAAAACGATAGCATGGATGTCAATAACGAGGTGTGAGCTTGCCCGCTTCATATAAAAATAACAAGCTGGTTGGAGGAGCATTTGTTTGGAGCTTTTTCAATCAAAAAAATTGCATGAGAAAGAACGTGAACGAACATGTTCATAGCTTGTTAGTGGCACTCTTTCTATATCTCACGAGGACGGGTAGTCGGAGCAACATTGTAACTTACAATATTGTAAGGAAAAAACCGTGAATACGGCCCATTGACATGACGTTCGAAACCGCATAACGGAAAACTTCTTTCGTACATTTTTCCTGAACTTCAGAAACACGGTTGGGGCTTTCGTCTCGTTTTGTCGCGCTTTTTTTTAGATACATGAGCGAGAGAGCTGACTGAATTGATATTCTATTTCGTACATTGATCATTGATATCTTGCGCATAGGGTGATAAGTTTTAATATTTGAATGCGGACACGCTCTCCCACATAGTGGTCAATTTGGAGCTTAACCCCTATTCGAAAAGCCCGTATTTTCACGAATGTGTGGCAAATTCGGGTGCTGGAAGCTGCGGTAAAGAGAAACCAGCTGCGACGTTACGTTTTGCAGATATATACTGAGAACGTCGACCATACACTCGCTTGTGTAGAATAGTTGTCCACTTCCGGGGAGCAAACACCCATCCACACATTCCAACATAGCATAGCCGCTCTCGGATGCGGCGGATACCGACTCGAGGTGCGTGTATGCGATGGTAGCGCATTTCGACGCACATGTGCTGCCCAGACTTACAAGGGGAGGTCACGCACGTGTCGTTACGGATCACAGTGAGCGTCTAGCTGGTTAAACTAGGGACAAAATGAAGATACCCGTCTAAAAAGACTCTTGCCAATGCGCCCTGTGACCGAAGTTATGAGCATTTAAAGATTGAGTTTTTGTATGGGAGTTTCAAAATACGAAAACTTCTACTGCCTACAACTTTTCAGTGAAAGCCTTCAAGTCAAGTCAAAACTATAGTACATGTTTTACATTACCAAACTTGTAACTACAATTAACACAATGCTCAAACTCCACGAATTGAGCACTTAGTAAATGAATATAAATCAATCATCAAAAGTCATTCGAAACATCGGCTTTGGCCATGAACCCAGACATAGAATGTTGCGTACTCTGTAAGTCAGTTTGAATAGTGCCCAATCACAAACAACATTCAATCAAAATTGTGATTCCATATACATTTCCCCAGTATCTCTGTATGCGGGGTGCAGATCTGCAGCACGGATTACGCTTTGGCTGCGGTTAGCGAGTCTGTGTCTGTGCCTGTGTTTGTCTGTCTCTGTGTGCATGCACAGTGCGCGCGCATATTGTTACTTTCAATGGTTCGAAAGCAATGGCAGTAGTGGCGGGCGCGCCGCTTTTGCGCGGCGAAACGCGAACACGCTTTTGCGCAAAGGTCGCTGTCGCATTGTCGTAAGCGGAACACAAACACAGACTTGGGCGCGCGCGCGCATACGCAAACGGCAAACACGCGCAACACAAACGACGACGACGGCGACGATGTGCGCGGCGCACTTTATTGTGTCGCATCGCATTACGCGGATTGTATTTTCACACTGCAAAACGGTTGACGTTCGAGCGAGCGCGCGGCGACCGCATTAGAGCGGAGCGCAGCAGCGCACTTTGGCGGAGCGTTCCCGCGAGATGGACAACATAGATTCGGGGAGCGAGGCGCGAAGCAGAGATGGTAGTGTAGAAAATGGTAGATTTAATTTTCTACGCTTTGTGGGAAATACTGAGCACTACCCTAGATATATTCATCGAAACATACAAGAAATGGCGCTTCTTCTACATTTTGTAGGTAAAGTAAGAGTCAGAAACAAATAATGATACTGATTTGTGCATACGACAACATAATTTTACTGTAAACGAAAATGGTCTTCATGGGTATTAGATAGACAATTTATTCATATATGAGCGGAGAGGTATTCCTAAGGACGTACTCATCCACAGGCGAGACTCTCCTCCGAAGATATTTTTATATACAAGGTGCGCCAAATTTTATGGAGCTGTGATAACATCGAATACATTTTGAACCTATCAACCAATTTTTATAATCAAAATAATTACATTTAATTTGGACCTGTACAATTTGATTGGATATATTTTTGAATATATTATATCTATCAAATGGCCGCCTTCATTGGCAACTGAAAAATGTACTGCATTTGTTGCATTTTCCATCACTTTTTCAATATCTCTGGCTGTATTGCATTTATGCACGAATTTCTGCCATGAGCTCGTCTACAGTCTAAGGCTTAAGTTCGAATAGAAGATACTCATGAAACTGAGAGTTGTACGATGAATTGCAGACTATTTCGCTAAAGCTCGAATTGATAACACTACCCGACAAAATCCGACTTTTGGTGAGATACTCGCTTCTAATATGACATTTCTTATGCGCATTGTACTCCTAAAAACGATTTTTCAAGATTTTTGTGCAGTTGTTATAAAAAAAAGACCATAATAACCTTTATTTCATTCTCAGATACTTTATGTCACTATGTGCCATCATGGCATAAGTGGCAGAAGTAAGTAAGTAAGTATACTTTATTCATCTATTCATCCCAATTAGGGATTGCAGATTATCGGAGGTTTCTTATTATCGGTAATCGATAATTCCATTATCGTTATCGTTATCGATAACGGTATTTTAACCTTCATTCGCGATTTTTCGACTCATTAGCTCCACGATAGTGTTATCTAAGAACTGACAACGTTCTTGAATAATTGATATTATAGACCGATCTAAATGTATTTCAAGCCCTTAGAATATTTGAAGTCAAAAATAGTATCTCGGTATCAAATTTGATCACATATTATGAAGTCAAACTATACGAAAAAAAATGCATCAAGAAGATAGTAATAGGAATTTGAATTATTATTTATAAAAATATTATGATTCTCACGAAAAAAAAGTATTATGCTGGAAATGTACGTGATTTATCGGATCTAGCGGATGTCCATAATTCGACATTGAAAGTATTAATTGGATCAATTCCATCATGTCCTTCTATCATATATGATTACCAAAATCGATACATTTGCCTGTAAACCATTGAATTTGAACACGAAACTATCTCGCTAACCGCGAGAAACGTCAGACAGAAAATCTTTCATTTGTCCTTGTCCTTTTCTTACGGAGCTTCTCATGTGAATCTCGTAAAATTGACAGTATGTCTTTTTGATAGCGTTCGCAGTCGGGGTGAAGCTCCATCAAATATGACGCACCCTGTATAATAGATCAAAACAGCATTATTATGTAGATTTTTTGTGTGAATTAGTTTTCCTACTAGTAAATGTAGATGTAACACAGTATCGTGTATTTTTCATATTAATGAGGTATGTAATATTACGAAGATATAATTGGGCAAACCGAGCTTAATATCAGAACATTTTAACTCGACTTAAATTAAAATCGTGCTTAAGAGATGCGTGAGAGCATATTTTCAACGTTTCTCTCGGTTGAGAAATGTCATTTACATACGTAATTTTTTACTCCATTTTCTAGAAATAAAATGCGGTTCCAAACACTACTTCATCTTCTTTTTGTACTACTTTTCTCAATCATTTTTCACACTTCAAACGTTATTCGTTATTCACGTTATTTGTCCTACAAGGAATACAATATTCCACGCGCAATACATTATTATCATCCCTGGCGTTCAAGTAGTGATCTCGGATTCGCGCTTCGGTTTTTGGAAACGGTTACGACCGCGACGCCGCGCGGTGATAAATGGAAATGGAAATCAAAGCGGCAGAACGTCGTTAGGCGTCAGTTTGTTATGTTATGCTGCGCTTTTGATATCGAATTTCGCGAGCTAATCCACTCGGTTGACACATTCGGCCGACATGTGTTGCTCAAGCGCGCGGCAAACGAATATTCGCGAGCGCGCTTCAAGCACTCGAGCCGACACGTTACGCCCCGTGCCGACAATGCCGACAATGCATGACGAAACGCCGCACATACACTGCATAAATGTGCGGCGGCGCAACAGCGCAAAGCGTGTTAATATCATTCTCACGATGCATTTTTCGCCGGAACATAACATGCATGACGCATGCAACCAAATGCGCGAGCATGTGTGTGCGTGTTGCGTTTTCCGACGCCGTCGCCTCAAACTGCAAGGCGACATAATTTAACACTTTCATGGCATTCAATGCAAATCTGATCGGGCGGACACCCGGAGAAAAATAAACGCTTTCTCACGTGTTCCGTGTACGCTGTGTGTGCCCACACACTTTAGCATACTTTGGGTGCATGCGCGCGCGGCGTGATGCCAAATGGCGCGCGCGCGCGTGTTCGTTCCTTCGTTCGGCGTAATGTTATGCCGGAATCGATATGAAGTTGCCGGCATATACTACAACAATATTGTATGTTGCATGCGCTGTGTAAACGAGCACGGGAGGCTGAGCGACGGAAATTTGTTCGTGCGCGCATAGCGCCCACAGATATCATGCGAAAACATAAGCTCCGCCGTGTGTCGGCGAGTGTCGGCGAGCGTGTCGACGACGAAATTAAGTGGTTCGTTCGGATTGGTTATGGTTATGTGAGCGTGCGCGCGCGAGGTGCTCGAAGCGGAGCCGGTGTTGTCGGTGTGTGTGTGTGTGTCCGTGTGTTATGCTGCTCGCCGCCAAAAGAGGTTGACCGCGCGTAACCAGTTTGCCGAATGTACTTAGCGTCACGCGAGACTTTAGTTATGTTGCGCGGATTGAAAAATATGCACACACGCATACGCTGATAACTTTTGCACGGTTCGCACGCGAGACGGTACTTACATGAAGCATTATTTTTATGTTTACGGTGAAGGAGCTCAATTAGAATGCGGTTCGAAGTGTTCGAAATCATCGGTTGCCCTTCCGATTGTCGAATCGAAAGTGCAACATAAATGTTATTTGGGATCATACAAGGTGGCGCATAATTCGTGAACCTATTTCAAAGCGCAATAACATTCGCAAACGAACTTTAATATCAGTTCAGTTTCAAAATTTGTGGAGTGGAAGGATGTAAGTTTTTTTGTCACCAAGACACAGGCTGCTTATCTTAATAGACCTCCATCGCGCAACATAATTAGTAATAATGTCGAAAACTGTTCATACGGAGTGCGGTTGCGGTTGCGGTTCGTATACACAAACTACGGGATTCTTTCGTCAATTGTTCCCGAACTAATGATCATAGGAAAGCCTTCCGCAACGACATGTTTCAAATTCAAGTAGCTTCATTAAAATATCAGTTTATCACTTGGAAGTATGCTATTACGAAAGATAAGCGTAGATATGAAGACAACTACAGTTTGCGAATATGACCAATTTTGACATCCACATTTCGGGAGTGCATACAATCACTAGATATTTCACCACGATTTTTTATTTGAGAACTAAATTAGACTAGCAAAAAGTATACTTCATAATTTCCAAGTCGACCAAGTCTCGTTTTTCACTAGAAATCCAGCGTTCAAAATAAACCCAATATCACAGTTCCTGGACTAATTGAATGTGTTTTCCTTTGTTTCCAATTCTATTTTTACCGATTTTTAAAGACTTAAATAAAGGTTTGGTAGAATAGCACAACCAACCATGCAATATATGAATAAAATCCATAAAATCGTCATGGATTTTACA
>JANTBZ010040750.1:0-12822 GCA_024741255.1 Exechia fusca
TGTGTGTGTGTGTGTGTGTGTGTGTGTGTGTGTGTGTGTGTGTGTGTGTGTGTGTGTGTGTGTGTGTGTGTGTGAATCACGTGAGCGCGACTCGCTCAGCGCTCTAATGTCCCTGCGCTGGGCGCGATTGCTTCGCGGTCGCAGCGCAATGGCTCAATGGCGGGCTTAATGGAGTGAGGGCAGAATGTGTGCCACTGTGCCACCCGCTGCGGCGGCGGTAGCGCGTTTGTACATTATTCGGAATTTGCTTTAATTTGCACCGCAATTTAACCGCATCCGCCCTTTTGAACGTAATTGACCTAGCCAGCCGTCGTCATCGTTTGTGGCGGCGCACGTCGTTCGTCATCATCGTGTGTGCGGCAAAGTGAGGCATACCAGCACGACTCCCCGGTAGTGTGTGGCAGCGACAATCTGCACATACTCGAAAACAGGAAGCAGTGTTCGGCAGGAATAGAAGACAAATTGTGATTGACTATTCAATACAATTACTTCTAGTAGATGCTTATGATATTGCTGTTTACTGAAAATAATTCATAAGGTACTTTTAAATGGAGATTACTTTACTGAAAATATAACTATTTTTCGTAGTAATTACTCAACTCTTTTCATTTTTAGATCCTGTGTATGAAGTCTGAAGTGAAAAATGTTGCTTCACATTATCCTTCGGATAGCATGATCATCATCAGTAATAGAAAATGTAATAGAAAATATATAAGTATTTTTAGTTTCATTTTTTTATACACATTTAAATATTTTCTTGGTAATTCTATCATAATTTTATTATATTATATAATATCTTTCCAGAAATAAATTCAATATTCACCAATCAACTGTACTTCAAGCAATTTTCCCAAACTCTGACGACAGAAACACAATGCGACACACACTGCCAGTGATCTACCGCCCCCGCACAATGCTCCATTGCTCCATAAATCGCCATGGCACCAGCACTGGCATCCGAACCGCCGTCATCATTCTCTCAAGGTGTGTAGGTTGAACTGGTGGCAAAACTGTCGTGCGCAGTGTGAATCTGTATAGGTAATATTACAACAGTATACAATCTACACCTACTATGTTGGGGGGCGGATAAACTTAAATTAATTTGATGGGTGTTTCTGAGAGTGTGTGTCTGAGTGCTGGGTTGTTTGTGCTCGTTGAGGCGAACCACGGCGTTGGATGGCTTTCGTGGTTCAACCGCACCGCCAGCATCATCACATTGATAAAGTGTACGATCTCAGCGCATAAAATGCGAACATGTTACTTGGACTTGGGGCACACAGCAGACAGACTGGCTGGTTGGCTCCAAATTTATGGGTTATTCCCGCATTTTTGCCGTGAGGGATGAGTAATTACCACATCGTGTCATAAATGCGCTGAGGGTACGTGGCCGACATGCGGTATCTTGCGGTCGGTTTTCTTGAATATTTGTGGCGTCTGGACTATGGAAATTATATTCGATCGAAATTCGCATTTTTTCCTGCGATGCATAAATGCTCCGAGCACGGAATAATTGAGTGCACAAGCGTATTATTACCAGCGAAGCGGCAAATATACGGTCCAAATGAATCCGGGCGTGCGTGCGCGTGACCACCATTTAGACACTAATTTTCCTCTTGGCCCACTGCCCAATTGTGTAATGTGCAGATTCGACGTCGGACAACTTCTGTACACGATTTATGTATTTTATACACAAACACCATTCCGCACCCTCTGTGCAAACTGATGCCGCTGACTGTTTGGTTCTAGCATCGGCGTTTCGTCGACTTCGTCGTCGTAGTCCATTTGGCAGTTGGCCCATGGCGCCTGCAAACATTAACTGATCCCTCCTCTGATAAACTAGTAGTAGCAACAGTCGTGTGCGTGGACGTACAATATTTTGACGCTGCATTTTGTACAATTTGTGTGCGCGATAGGCCAGAGCATGTGTGCACTGGCGCGTAATTCATGGTCCGAAATAATCACATTATTCGGTATAGGTACTAACGTAGTGTGAATGGTAACAGTGTGATGTGTGTTTGTGTGAGAACAGTATACGGTGTTGAAGTTTAATGCATGGCCAGCTAATTTAAATCTCATATTAACACATTGTGCATATTACAGCCTCAGTGAGCACACATTGCGGTATATTGACATCGCAAATGCGCCCTGATTTTCACTCATGTGCTCGAGTGGCGAACGATCGGCCCCGGCAATATGTCCATTAACGGGCTGGATGATATCATTTAATTAGCAAACTAATGTGTGAATATTCGGAACACGTGATGCGTTGGGCTCATCGTCGACGACCTGTCTGATTGTGTGCATAATATTTCCGATAGAGCTAGGAGGGATTACGAAGCGAGCAGCAGACAATGTGGACAGAATGCGCAATTCGATCGAAAATATAATCGCTAGACATCAGGCGGCATACGATGCGCTCCAGTAGTAGGTACGGTTGCGATGAAGATGAATGTGTACAAAGCACTAAAATCGGTGGTGTAAGCGTGTGATAATATCAATCACATGATAGAGAGTTGCGCGGACAGAGAATTAGGAATTTGTGATAGCACATAAGAGTTTTGTAGCCAGACTAAAGAGCCGGATTAAGTCTATGAACTTCTTTCAGAGCCTCAACACTTCGTTATTTGTTTCTATAGATCTTGGCCTGCAAAATACGTTCGAAATGCGTCCGATGGCCAAAGATCCACAAAACGCAAAAAAAACAAATATAAACGCAAATTTTAGAACAAAATTGATTCAAGGGAATATTTTTTAACCATAAAAACGATTTGTTTCTATCTTTAACTCCTTTGAAGTTGATATTCACAAAGTTTTTATTTTAGGAGCACAGTCTACAACATTACTCTATACCAATTAGCTCTTACTTCAAAACTATAGGCCTAAACACAAGACCTCTACAGAGACTAAGGATATACTACCTATTTTCATTATTCCAAGTGTTACATGTTCGTATGGCCTACACTTCAGACAAAGGCCAGCTTTCTTTTCATTAGCACATATTTGGTTGAAGAAAGTTCTTGATTATATTTGCAGTGAGTATCTGATCCCTACGCTTAGAGATCAACTTATTCAATCCAAAGAGCATAACTTATATCTCCATATCATTAGGATCACAATTTTTTGCAATTGATTAGACTTTAGAGCAAGTAACATTCTACAAATTATTTTGCATGTTTGAAAAAATTCACGTTGCCAAATATGAGCTTAATCAGACAAGTTTGAAAGTTATAGCTGCTCAAATTATGCTGATCAATTGGGTCACCCAGTATGCCCACATTAAACACACATATCAATCATGCCCTATCTTGAGCCTGACTACTAAACTCTTGTGCACTGTCAAGTGTTCTTATTTCTCCGTCCTCAAGTGTATGTTCGTTTGCACAAGGTCCGAATCGACTCACACATCTGCATGTCGTGTTATCGACACCACAGACACAACGAGACAACACGGACCACCCGGGGGCCGGCTCGCCGCTCTCCGTAATTGGGTGGGCGTCCGAGTGCGAGCGCGCGGTCACTTGTGCGCCATTCATGTTCGCATGTAGTACATACCGTTGACCTGGGCTTTTACAATCCGAAGAAGCCGCATTGCTAGAGTCGTCCTCCTCTTTGGACGTGGCCATGGAGCCCGTGCGCGTGTCCGCCGGCGAGAGCAAGTGCGCACCGGAGCCGGTGCCGTCTAAGGCCGGTCGGTCGGATCGACGCTGCAGACCGGCGGCGACGGCGGCAGCGGCAGACGTCGACGGCAGTGCGGCAAGCGTGTTGCTTGCGGTATGATGTCCGGGTGTCGTCGTGGCCGTCGCTGTTGCTCCTCCGGCGGCGACGACTGCTGCATTGCTGGCCGGCGTGCTTTGGTGGTGCTGCTGGCGATGGTGGTGGTGGTGGTGCTGGTGATGGTGGTGGCGGTGCGATGCGACGGCGGATGTTTGACCGGCTGTGCGTGCGACGTTCGGGCTCGAGGTGCTGCTCGAGTTGGTCGATGACGACGAGGTGCTGGTGCAGCTGGAGGTGCAGCCGGTGGTGTGACGGTTATGGTCCACTGGATCTATCTGCGTGTGCGATTGGAACGGAATTGAGTTGAGTTGAAATGTGTGAGCAATCATTATGCATAGGTTCGTCGAATTTGTAATATAATTATTGGGGCAAAATGGAACTACCAGTAGTGCATATGCGTATAAAATCGCACAATTGAGTTATATAGCGGTATCTTCGTAAGGACTGCACATTTTCTAAATGTATTTTTTGTTGGTGAATAATCCTATCTTATACTACATGGTTCACTAAGTCCCGGGAAAAGTGATGGAAAAAATAACCTTTCGATGCAAACTTTTTAGGTTCCTTTACATAGTCTCATTCAAGGCCGATAGCCAAAATCCAATAATCCTGCAATATTAAGATCACCACCGAAATGTATTTGGCGCTAACCCTTGCAAAATCTTATTGATGTTTTCGTCAGAAACCGACACATTTAGGCGTCGACTGCGCGCATCGTCATCGCCCAAATAGCACGTACGAAGTTTTGGAAAGCAATTTCTTTTTTTGTTTTCGGATGGGGAAGAACCTGCATCACACGAAATAATACATTTTTTGGCTCCAGCCGCAGTTTTCCATCCGGAAACAGTACTACATCAAGAAACGAAATTCCCTCTTCTACATTAACACGTATTTGATGAACAATAAACGGCATAACTTTCAAACTACTTTATGATATGTCATGAAAATTTTGTATTCCTCTTGAAAAAGATTGCACTTCCGGAGAATGTTATCGATTTGAGAGTGGTGGCATCAGAACACCGAGTGCAACAAAAGGCACCTTGAAAATATTTAAATTTCGTTGGAGAAGGCTCTCAATTTAATATTTCAAATGATACATGTTTGGTTGATCGAAACCACCATTTGCGAACATCGACCTTGGAGTCCTTGTATCCACTAAAAAGAAATCATGATTGTTTCGTGTCTATTGTCATTCTGGACAAACCCGATCAAAAATGTAATGTCATAAAAGAGGGCCCCAGAAATGCGGAAAATGGTTATTTGATCACCACCGGCCCTGTATCCCTTAGATACAATTATGAATGGTTTTTTAACGTATTGTGCACGTGCACGTGCACTGCTTATCAATTGAAACATTTTATCGTCACAGAATGTTCTGTGAAATGATATAATATTGACTGTTTTATGTTTTACATTTCTCATTTTTATGTGTATGTAATTTCAATTAACAGATAAACATATGTGATTTCATATGTATATATTACTGTTAATAGAGAATTGAATCCAAACATTCAACTGGCATCAAGTGATTTTTCCCTGGAAATAATAAGACAAACCAGAACCAAGATAGACCACTGTCCAAGTGTGATCTGGAAATTCGACAAATAATGATCATCGAATTATTCAAATTGAAGAACTTCAACTACTTGAATAAAGCATTGTCATTTGATAGAGAAATATATACAAGTCTTTGACCCAACTCAATATCATTCATTGCAACGTATTTCCTCCAAAAATTACCAAAACTCATCGAACATTCACTCCCAATCATTATACTCCCGTCTCTCGTCGATTTGAATATTGCCCATCAATATATGATAATTTGTTTCCTCTCCATCGCCATCACGATATCCTTCTTCCTTCAATTCCATTCCGCAACAATCCGCCAAGTGAATACACAAAATTTCGCGCATAATGCTGCGGCAAAGTTTAGGGTTGTGCTCTGCTCTGCTCTGCTCTGCCGCACGCCGCACGCGATCAATATTATACGCATATTTTTTATGGCAGCGAACGAGACGCGCACCGAACCCAACAATTGGGTAATTGATAGATTCGAGATTCCGATGTGAAGCCAAGTGATTGATTGGTACACGTTTTGCAGGCGGCATGAATCGCGATGCTCACGCGCACGCCTGCACACACATTTGAACAGACCCACACACCCACATACTTGATCTATGCACATGTGCGATGCTGATGCTGATGTTGCGCGTGTGCCCTTTCGAGTGCGAGTGGCTCTGCTCTGGAAATAGGGTTCCCCATGCATTAATCAATTAGACGACGCGATTCACACGTTCGTTACCGGTTCGTCGTCACTTCCTATTCCTACCGAATGCCGTGCATCATTTATAATAATCCCAGACGAGGAACTGCGAGTTCGTGTGTGAGTGTGTATGTGTTTGTCTGTCACTTGTGTGTGTCACCGACGCGAAAGTGCTCGCGTGAATAATTCATCTGACGGCGTCGACGTCGGCGACGAAAGACATGTACGTTTTGTTCTTTTTTTTATTATTACCATTCACATGAACAACAAACACTTCCACACCCACAATCTCTGCCAACCCGCATTGTACGAGGGCGGCGGCGGCGGCACGCACGCATCTCGTTCACACGCCACTTTACAGCCCCGACGGCCAACGGCGTTACTGGAGCGATATCCTCTCGGTTGGATGGATGCGTGAAGATGGTGGTAATGCGGTGGTCAGACTTGCTAAGTGAAGTGACTCACAGTAAAGTGCGCAGTAGAGTAGATGCCCCTTCAATCGGACACTTCGCGTAAAACACCCGTTGATGAGGTATTTTCCAACCGATTTTCAAAAACTAAACACATTTTAGTTATCTAATTTCCCTCCTCCCATTTTGTTCATACAATGTTTTCTAGTATCCTAATTCAAGGCCTTTTGCGAAAGTTATTACGTTTTAAAATTGGGTTACGAATTATGCGCCACCCTGTACAATGTTCTCTAGTATCCTGGATCCTGCGTGACACGATATTCGATATATTCGGAAAACGATAAATAATACCAACTAGATCGATGTATCGTTCTTTAAGTTTGTAAAACATCGTTTTTATGGTAGAAATTATTCTTGAGAAGTTATCATTGTTTTCCGAGATGAACAAATGTATGGTAGATTTGAGTTAAAACTCACATGATATACGAGTCATGTATGAAATACGAAAAGTGTCCGATTGAAGAAACATGTGTTTATAGTTTCTAGTTTCAGAAAAAACCGAAGTATCTCGATGAAAAAAAAAACAAATATTCGTGTTGTGCATTACATTCACCAACAGTCAAAGCTGAGAACTATTTGAGCACATTTTCAAGCCATATTATGCTACGAAAAAAACAAAAAATAGTTGCCGAACGTGTCATTTTTACAAAATCAGCGAAATCTATAGATAAAGATACATAGTAATCAAGATCATACAATTTCTTCTATATTTGTGGTCGATTTTAAAAATTAGCGAGTGTCCGATTGAAGGGGCATCTACTCTACCTTATATTCACATCAAATATATTTTGAACTCGATATCCTTTCATTACAAAACTTACAAAACTGAATATCAACTGCTCATCACATCCGCCACAGGAACGAATAGCAAAAATTCTGACACATGCATAACTGTATTATGCCTAGAAGCCGCTTTTTGACTTGTTCGATATCTTCCTTTCTCTAGTTTTCCGATGGTAATATTAAACCACTTACATAAGGTAAAACAAGTCTCGGGGCAGTCGAATCAACTTGAGCAAGTCTGCTTTAGCTGGCGTTGGGTTCACGGATCTCTGGTATTTACCAGCTGCTATTCTAGACGGATTCGAGCATGTGTGCTCGTCGTCGCCGCTTGGAGCATCGCCACTGCGTGCGTATCCGCCACTGAGCGCTTGCGCGCACAGCTCTCCAAGCCGATTACGGTCAATGCGCTTGCTCTGTTCGCCGTCGCCGTTCGTCGCCGCCGTGTGGAGTGACGGGGATTAACAGACGCACGTACAAGCACTTACGAGTTTTTGAGTAGCTGTTACGGGCGATGATTTTAAATATAAATGTATATCTATCAGAATTCAGCACGGCGCCGGGTGTCGGTCGGATTTAGCGGATTTCCTCCAGACGTGTTATTGAATTGATAGCCAGTTCGAAGAGGTGTGCTGAGCTTCGCGTATCATGAGCACGCGAATTTGATTTAATTTGCCGTTGAAGTTGAAACTCATCGGCTGACTTTTTCTATTTTCGGGATACACGATGCGCCAAACGCGGATACACAATTTCGCTTCCACTTCGCCAACCGTCATCCCACGCCAGCGAGACTCGATCGAATAATTAGATTTCTTTCTAACAAGAAATCGTACATTCCGCACTGCGCCGTTTGTGCCCAATGTCGAGTGTGTGTGTGTGTGTGTGTGTGTATATGTGTGTGTGTGTATATGTGTGTGTGTGTGTATATGTGTGTGTGTGTGTTTGTCGTCGTGTCGCACTCGATCGGCGGCGGTAGCGGTGGTCGTTCCGTTACGTTTCGTTACGACAAGCGGCGTCGTCGTCGCTCTGCGCGCGCCACCAGATTGAATGTCGCCGCTTGCGCGGGCGTTTTTCGCCAGTAGCGAACGCCGCATCGTACGTACAAGCCACATAAAAATTTCATTTAAACTCAATTCGGAAGCGATGAGATTGAACGGGCACGGCGGCCGCGCGACGGCGCCAATTCGCATTTATGTGATATTAAATTCACGATCCACGCTCGCGAGCGTTATTTAGCCGAGCGACGCGATGCGATGCTGTGTGTTGGTTTAGCGGGATGGCTGGCTGGCTGGCTGGCAATGATACTTTACAAAATCCCGGTGTGCTTAACGAGAAGCGCACACACGCGAGCAGAACCGAATCTAGAGGCGCGAAGTTAGCGGCGAAGTTGGAGGCGCCCATGATGTAGTTATCAACCAGGTTCGTCATAATGGAATCGATGGATTGATCATAGAGTGAAAATATTGAATTCATTGACTACATGTCCATCGAACTTTATTTGAAAAAAAAAAAAACACATGACCTACTACATGGGCTGATTAGTCTTGATACTAACCATGAAGGAACAACAATGGTCAATGTGACAGTTATCGACAAAAACATGAATAAATCAACTAAATATTTTCGGAAGACAAAAAAACGCGGTTGCTCCACATTTCTTGTACTCGATATCGAAACAAATATTTTGACTATCGTGCTTAAGATTTTGGGCATGAGAAAGCTTTTGGCGAAATAACGGCCACAAAACACACAATTCAACAAGATAAAATCATGTTGAAATACAATATGCAACAGTACCGCCTCATCAACTCTTCGGATTAGACCCTCCCCCCTAGTGTGTCGAAATCGAGGAATAAGAATATTCTGGAAAGATAAGCGGCGAATTGATTTCGAAGCGGATCGAGATGTTGCAGGACCGCTGAATTAGGGCTATAGAGCAAAAAGAAAACTATGTAGAAGAATTAAAAAAAAGTTTCCATCAACAATGTTGGTCCTTCATAGTTTATTCGTTACTCGATATCAGACAAATGATTTGCAGTGTTTATTTTTTCCGCAAACGGAGGGACTTCACTGCTAGTTAGAGTAATTCCATATGAATTCATTGAAATTTAATAGATTGAATAGATTGTGCCTTGTCCCTGTTTACTTTACATGGGATTAAATCGATAAATAGAACATCAAATAAGCAACTGCATAATGATTAAAAATGACAAATTATGTGAAGTGCATATTTTGCAAAGAATTAGAATAATGAAATGTTATAATCCTTGCGAAGATATAGCCGGATTATGGACTTATTCGATTCCATTCCAATTAACCTGATCCTTTCGAATGGCGCTCCCGCCACATTTTCTTGTGGCTCACCATCATTTCAATCGTTCCCCGCCGCCTTTCGCCTCGATCGATTTGCGCTCTCGTCTTTCAATATTGTACATATACGAAAACAAGACGAAATTGTATCGTTACTCCGACGCTTCGATCAGTCGCTCGCTGTCTCGACGTTCTTCAACATTCACTCCACTCGGCTCTCCATGTCGTCGACGTCGATTGGCATTAACCGAACAGAACACAGGCGCAGACATGGGCGCCAATTTACAATGTATCTCGGCTCGCGCATGTTTGCCCCTAATGCCCCGGCCGCACGTATGCCTGTCTGTCTGACTCGTCTGTCTGCATTCGTCTGCCCGAGCCCGAAGACATAAATAATATAAAACGATTTCCTCGCTCGTAATTGCTTAATCGCCGAGCAGCGGGCTCGAACGCGCGCGCGTGCGAACCGCAAAATAACATCGCACATCGCACCATTTTATGAGCGCCTCGCGCCGCAACAATATAACGACTGTGTGTATGTGGAAGTGTGTGGGGCGGCCGGATTTAATTCGATTTCCCATTCGCTCTCTCTGCTGTAATTGACTTTAAATCGATTAAAAATCTGCGCATGTTTGTGGCCATGGCCATGACCTTTTACAACATTTCGTCGATGTGCGCATTGGTCGAAGTGGATTCGAATACGATTATACACGGAAATTCAATATCGTCAAGCAACGCGCTGTCAACATGGGGCTCGTCGTCGTCGTCCACTTGGGAACGACATGATGGCGTACGCGTGACCTGTGCGGCGCGAGCGTTTTTCCGGGCGTTGTCAACGCCTGTAACCCGCGTGTAATCAGATCAGAAAGCCCAGAGCACACACACATAATACTATACGCCATATAAACGGCACTCGACGTATCTCCTCAGTAGCAACGGTATGCTTTTTTGTGTCTACCGTCTGCAGAGCGTCGACATTCTCACCCCCGCAAACCCCGGGCAGAGTTCGGGGCGGAGTACGCCGGACAGGTCACACGCGGTGGCAATCTAAGTGGTCGATCTAAAAAGCCGTCGTCCTACTCATGCGCTTGTGAGTGCGCGGCACAAAAAAAAACGAACGAATGAGAAACGTTCTGCTGGACGTTACGATGCGGTTTTGTGTGTCTGAGCACAGCAGATAAAATTGATGTGAAACTATTGGGCAGATAAATCGACATCATATTCTACTCTGCGAGCGAGTGTGTGCACATGTCCAAGTCGTAACAGACGTGAAAGACCGCAGAAATTGACAAACTTCTTGCGTGTGTGTGCGCGGGCGCGCGCGTCAACCAAAGTATCTATCGAAGCGAATTTGTGACGTTGTCGTTGGCTGTTCCGAAGGCGAATTCATACATTTCTGCACAATACACAAGCACACATACACACGCATATTTTCGGAACGTATGCGTCTAATATTTCAAGGGTGTTTCTGACACATAATAGATATTTCATCGGTGCCGACGTCGTCGTGCTTGCGTTGTTTGTGTGTGTGCAGTATGTGCGGCGCCGCCCAACCGACGATTTACGATGTTCATGTTTGCGCGTGAAGGAAAACGCACACACACGCGCACAAGTGTCACTAGTCGAGCAAGCAGGCAAGGCGGGTGTGAGCGAGGCAATGTCTGCGCATGTGTTTTACTTTTCTGCACTTACAAACATCCATCCCAGAGTCAGCCAACAACGCGACGACGATGAAGACTGCGACGGCAAATGCGGCGGCGGCAAGAAGTTGCGGTACCCGAGACGGGCCACACACTTACACGCACACACGCACGCCTTATACACGTGCAAGATAAACACTTTCACCAGACCTTGGCGAGAATACGCAGCGCGAGTGTCACAAAAGAAATCATCCGTGTGTGTGCGGGTGCCCACAGCCACAGCCAAACAAAACGCCACCCGAAGGGGTTCAATATATGCGTAAACCAGTGTACAGGGTGAGGCGCTAAAATCCGGACGAAATTCAATTCATACTGTGATTGGTTATTTGAATACTTCTTCTTTATAGCAATAATCTCGATACATGTTTTATTAGAAAACACCGTAAATGTCATATATATATGTATGTATGTCGAAAATGTTCGCGGCTGAGCTTTACTAAAAGTTATCCGAATTTTCTAGTACCCAAATTTGACTGTGTAGAGCAAAGATCAAGAATTCCAAAGAAGTACTAGCTCCACCGGCGGAAGAATTTCTGTTTAATGCGATAAGAATATTAACAGTTACAATCAAATTGTATACAGAGAAATCTAAAGCAAAATCTAAAGCAAATGAAACACGAATGAATAATGAAAAACGTGTCGTCAACCAGATCGACCATGTCGCTATAAGCCGCAATTGGCGTCGCTCACTTCTCGATGTTCGCACTCGAAGGGGTGCGGACATCGGAAGCGATCATTACCTGGTAGTCGGAGAATTCCGACTCCAGGTAAAGCCCATGAGACCTGTCCAAGCTCGGCAACCGAGATTAGATACTTCCTCGCTGAACCGGCCAGCAGTTAAGGACCAGTTTCTTTCACAGCTTCAGAGCGAGTTGCGGGCAGTGCAACCAGCACTGTCAGCAACTGAAAGCTGGTCCTTCCTGCTTGGTGCATACCATCGCACCGGCCACCAAGTTCTACGTCCCAATCCAACGAGAAAGAAGGGATGGATTTCGGACGCGACCTGGAGCGAAATTCAGCGAAAAAAGGCAGCTTGGATCTCATTGTTGAGTGCGACCGACAGTAACCATTCTGCTCTTTCTGACGTATATAGGGATCTGCAACGTCGGGTTAAGCGCTGTGTTAGGAATGATAAGAGAGCTTATTTAAGTTCTCTTGCATCCGAAGCACAGCGCGCTTCCGACGTTGGCAATCTGCGTAAGACCTATCAGATTGCCAAGCAGATCTCGGGGAGAATGACCTCCGCTAATCGTCCAGTGAAGGACCTAGCGGGGCGAATTCTCTCTACGGATGAAGAGCAGCTGGGGAGATGGACAGAACACTTCAAAAGTGTTCTAAATTGCGAATCACCATCACACGCAAGCCATCTCCCTTGGGTCGCACCTCAGAGTGGGGCTTGGAGGTTCAACTCCAATGCCCCGACAATCAATGAGATCAAAAAAGCACTTCAGCAGTTAAAGAACAACAAAGCTCCCGGATTAGATGGTTTACCGGTTGAGCTGCTGAAGGCCGACGCTGATCTGGC
>JANTBZ010040761.1:0-12822 GCA_024741255.1 Exechia fusca
TTTTTCCGACACCAAATTGTGAAGTTTTAGCTGCCCTCGTTTTTTTTTGTTAATAACTCCGTGCTTTGATTTTTTACATGACAACAATGTTCAGCAGAAACATAACATAACATAATCGACTGTAAATTACGGACATTTGTGCATACTTTGCCAAGTTACCCCGTTACTCTACAAATCAGTCCAATACGGAAAACGGTCAACCAAAAACCGAGACCTTTTGGTAGAAATGTCAAATAACTAGCGCCGAATTAAAAATTACCATTTAATGACAATTTATTGTAGAGACAGGTCAAGTATTTTCTGAGCAAGGTCCCGAAAATGGTAGTTTGATCATCCAAAGACGTATTTATTGAAATATTATTTTTCGGGCATTTTGATTGGAAATTTATTCTTTATCGGACTGCGCATTGTTAATACGTGATTAAAATATTCAACCTATAAATCAGCGGTCTTTACGAAGATCGTAGTTTTGCGATTTCATATTCATTTTGCTGGTGAAGCTTTTGTTTGATGAGTGACACTCCTGTTAACATTTTCCTCTGAGCTTGGCTTAACATGACATTCATTCAGAGAGTTTCCACATAAATACATCGCGAGATTTCAAGACTTAACCAATCCCCTAACTGCTATCCTCCGATCCGCAGACGCCATTCCACCGATGACGATAACGACGATGACGATGATGAGGACGACGACAATGACGATGACGATGATGATGACACTAACAAGGACGACGACGATGACAAGGGCAACGGCCCGCACCATCCGAACGGCGGTGGCCACGACAAACCCGACGACAAAAACGACGACGATGACGATGGCGCCTCCGACAGCAGTGGCTCGGCGCGCCCCTTCAATCGCAGCAACATCGTAAGCCATCTCCATCACACCGCCAACACCAACACCAACCACAACAACACCACCTACGCATGCAACACCACCACCACCACTCCGATGGTTGCACTCGATGCGACTCGCGCGCTATCGAACACCATCATCAGAACCAAGAAAACAACCGAACCCAACACGACAACCACATGCAACAATACGACCACCAATCGCAAAACACCGCACAAACGACAGCGTCTGTCCTCGTCGACGCCGACGCCCGATGCGCCAGCGAATGGTGGCCACCACCAACAACATGACCAGGCGGCTACCACATCAACTGCCACATCAACTGCCACTGCCATTGTCACCGAATCACTGGCTGCCGCACCGATTGCACCACCGATTGAACCGACAGCCTCAACATCGAACGCCGCCCAAACCGGCGTTCCTTCCGTCGACGTTGTTGGCCCGCTGAACGACGCCGGATCTGTGCTCGATAGCTCCCTGATACCCGCATCGCTCTCGCAACCGCCAGCGGCCAGCGGCAGTGGTGCCGGCTTCTGTGGCGCCGGCCACTTCAACAACGACGACTTTCTGGTATATTTTGACTCACTGTTGGAAACCAAGCAATTTCATCAAGTTCTGGCGCAGCGCATCAACGAGAACCTGGAGACGCCGCACATGTCGCCGACGACGGGCGCTTCCGCCTCTGCTGAAGTGGCGGCGGCGGCTACCGCTGCCGCTGACGCCGCTGTTGAGGTTTCCGACGCCGGAGCGTGCGTGGACGACAGCCTGCTGTTCGAGGCGCCCGTGCGGCGGGGGCTGCACGAGCAGCTCGACCCCGACGTCATGAATGCCATCATCAACAGTTCGGTGTGCGATCCGAGCTTCGAGCAGGTAATGAAGAATGTGATGTTGCACAATAACGTACATGTTGCAGAGCAGCCGGGTGAGATGATGGTGGCCGATGCCCAGGCGGCGGCAAGTGGCAGCAGTGGCATTGCACCAGCTGCTGCTGCGGATGTGGTTGTCCCTGTGCCTGTCCCTGTTGATGTTGATGATAAGGTGGACGAGGTGGAAGAGGTGGCCGGCGGACGGCGGATGCGCACCAGACGTCAGACGGTGCGGCCCAGCTACAATGACAGTCCGAAGCGAAAGTATCGACGGAAGGGCCTCAGGGACACCGTCGACGCTGCTCCAGATCCGCAAGAACTTCCAAAGCCTGCTGACCAACCAGCCACCGAACCCAACGTCCGCATCCTGTCCAATGTGCCGTACGACGGCAGTTTGGGCACGGCCGCCGAAATCGTCGCTCAATGTTCGACGGCCGTTGCTGTTGCAGCCGACCTACCAGCACAGGTGTTGGCTCCAGAGCCACCACCATCAGCCTCCGTCCAGCAGCCGCCGCCGCCGCCGCCATTGGATCAACCGCTCTACATTCTGCCGCCTCAGCCAATGCTGGCCACCGTTTGTGGCAGCGATGGCGTGCAGCGTTTCGTGCTGGTGTCCAATTGGCCAACTGCGGCACCGCCGACGACAGGCGCAACAACAACAACGCTCGATGGCGGCAACGTGCTGGCGCAGTTGTCCGCAGCATCCGCGACGATTGTGGCCGCCGCTCCGACACCATCCGCTGTCGCAGTGGCCGTTGAGCCGGTGGAGATCGGTGCGATCATTGCGATGCCTCCCAACAGCGACGAAGCAGCAGGGCAGCAAAAGACTGAAGAGGCGACCGGCACCAAAGCGGTGGTGCTCAACAGCAGCGACAAGGAGAACCAACAGCAGCAGGCGGAGGCTCCGTCGGCGGCTGATCCCACCACCTCATCGCTGACAGTCTTGGCTGATGTTGCATCTGCGGCTGCCTCCGCTTCGAATCCCTCTGCCGTCGCAGCCATCGCCACGCCCCTCCTCCAGCTCGCCAGCACCGCCGGCGCCCAACAAACCAAAGCCCGCTCGCTGTCGACGCCGCGTCGCCATTCGCACGTGCGCGTGCTCGACTTCAACACGCCGCTCGCGCAAGCCGCCGGCGCCGCCGCCGGCAAGCGGCCACATTCCGCCGCTGTCCTTGCCTCAAGCGGCCGTGCCTCGGTAGCCTCGGGCCCGCCGTTGGGCCCGCCCTGCGTCGGCTTCAAAGAGCAGCCCGCCTCCGCTCCGCCCAAAATGCACACGGTCAGCATCAGGCAGCAGGAGCGCGACGATTTGGCCGCAGCCGCCGCGCTCGTCGACGATCGCGAGTCGCAGCCGATTTGTGCGCCAGCGACAGCAGCGGCACCGAAATCAGCGGCATCAAAGTCGAAGGCGGCGTCAGCGTCCCGATCAACGGCGACGGCCGGCAAACCGAAGCCGCGCAGTCGCGCCAAATTGCAGACGTCCCGGAGCGGCGGTGCCAGCGGATCGCGCGGACGCATCGCGCCAAAGTCGGGCGAACCGCCGGCAGGTCCGCCGGCGCTGGCCGCCGACTCCACCGAGGCCTGGAACCGGATGCGCTCCATCGATCGCTCCAACTGGGACTCGTACATGCGGACGCAGTGCGCCAATCTGCCGGTGCGGCGGCCGCCGCGTGCGCCGCCGAAGCGCAAGCGTCGGCTGCAGCCGAAGGAGCAGGCGCAGGGAGCCGGAGCGGCCAAAGAAGCTGCGGATAAGTCGTCGATCGGGGTGAGTGGTGGCGGGAATGCCTCGGCGAATATGTCGCTCAATTCGACGGCCATGGGCACGCCGGACACGTCCCTGTCGTCGGTGCATGGCGACCTGTTGGCACAGGCTCTGGCCAGTGCGGCGAAGCCGGCGGGGAAAGCGGGTGATCCGAATCGGACTGCCGAATTGTCTGTGATTGTTGAGGAGCCTTCGCTAGTGGCAGTCGATGCGGTAGCGAAAGCAGGCGATGTTGCAGCAGTTGCTCCGCTTGTTGCCATCGCCACGGTGACGACGCCGGCGGCAGAGAGCATTGTCACAAAGTCGGTGGAAGCTCCGGCCGGTCCGAAACCCAGCGGCAGCGGCATCAAAACCCAGCGAACGCCGCGCAAACAATCCGAGCGCTTCTCGATCAAACTGCCGCCGAGTTCGAAGAAGAAATCGACCACCGCAGCCGTCGTTGCACCGCCTCAGCCACCTCAGGAGCCTCCATTGCCTCCATTGCCAACCACCGAGAAACCGCAGACGCCACCAATTCCTCCGCCGCCACCACCGCCTTCGCAATCGCCGCCACCGCAACCGCCACCACCCCCTGCGGAACCCGAACCCGAACCACAGCCGCCCAAGCAGCAGCTCGATCTCACCTCTCTGCTCGAGACCCCTATGAAATTCGACGGCAGTCTGCTCAGCCTGTCCGCCCTGCTCAACACCAGCCACAGCTACAGCTTCGACCACCATGCGCTCAATCAGACGGCCACCGGTGTTCCGCCAACGCCTCGCATCCCTCAACTGGAGACGCCACAGATTGGCGGCGGCGGCGGCGCTGGCGGATCGGCGAGCGGCCGCCGCGCGAACGCCACGACTCCGCCTTCGGCAGCTGCCCAGCATCGCGCCAGTCTGGCCAAACAGCCGTCGTTCGACGTCCACGGACAGGCCAACGATTCGCCGCTGGGCTTCCCGATTACGCCGGGCAACGGGGCGGCGGTGGCGGAGGCGCCCACGAGTCCGGCCAAGGAAGCGGATGAGGTGGCGTATTTCCGACAGGATGTGGGTGGAGAGGCTGAGCAACCGGCGAGAGCGGTGCCAGCTGTGGAAGAGGTAGCTGAGGTGGCTGAACAACAACAACAACAAAACATACAACAACAACCCGACGAAGCTGACGAGAGACCTGCGTCACCGATCGAGGACTTGGCTCGACCCGACGAGCCAGACTCCGGCTCATCGTCGTCATCGGGCTCATCGTCGTCCGGATCTTCGGAATCTTCGTCCTCCTCCGCCTCGTCCAGCGGCGAGTCCTCGGCCGGCGATGAGTCACGTCCGCCGTCGGCCGCCTCCATGCGTGCGGACGATCCGGCGCCACCGCCTCAAGAAGAAGTCGTTCAACCGCAGTTCGCAAACGAGGATCCGCATCACGACTACGCCGACACGGAGCACGACCATCACGCCGAATACGCTCACGACGATCATCACGATGCCCACCTCCAGCACCACCATCACCACCACCATCACCACGACTTCTACCCCGACGACCAGGAGGACCAGCTCCAACTGCAGCAGCAGCAGATCCTCCTGCACCAGCGCCAGCAGCTCGCCCAGCGCACCGCAGCGGCCGCCGCGGCCGCCCACGCCGCCGAACAGAAACGCCTCCAGAACGAACTGATCGCCGCCGAAAAGCGGCGCATGGCCCGCGAACGCGCCGAACGCGAACTGGAGGCGAAGCTGGCCGCGCAGGCCGAACGCCAGGCTGAGCAGGCCATCGTGCTGGCGGCGGCGCGCGAGCGCACGCTGCAACGCATGCGTCAGGATACGGCACGCGAGTCCTTCAGGCCGGTCGCGTCGACGTTGGCGCGTCGGAAGAGTCAGCTGGCGCAGCGGCAGGGATTTGCGGCGGCGGTGGCGGCAGCCGCGCAGCAGAGGCCCCATGGGGCGGGCACGTCGCCGAAAGACCAGCCGGTCAGTGGTCCAGCGAAAGTGGCGCCATCTGCGGCGACTGCGACATCTACAACTACAGCAACATCGACAAAATCCATCGCCAAGCGACGCCAAACGATCTGTCTGACGTCGCCGGTGAAAAAGCCGGAGGCACCGCGTTTGGCGGCCCGAACGACGCGGAAGGCGTCGACGGCGAATGGCGGAGATATCGCTAAGCCAGCTGCGAAGAAACCCGATGCGCTTGCCGCGAAATCGCAGAAATCCCAACCGAAGCAGCAGAAACCAACAGATGCGGCACAAACAGAAGCGGCACCGTCGAATGCGACACCGCTGCCGAAGCCCGGCTCCTCCGCCGATATGCCGTGGACGTCGCCCGAGTTTCTCGGCTTTGGCGGCTCCGGTTCGAACACTCCTGCCGGCGTTGCGCCCGAATCGGAGGCAAAAACTCGCGGCCAGCCCAAGCCGGCGGCCAAAGAGAAGTGCAGCAAACCGAAACCGAGGCCACGCAAGAATCGCATCTCTTCGTCCGAGGAAGAGGACGATGCGGCTGAGGAGGCGACGAAGAAGGCGGCAGCCGCTGCTGCAGAGACTCCAGCAACGAAGGCCTCGTCTCCGAACATAGTCGAACCAGCCCCGATCGAAGCGCCCAACAGCAATCAGCGGCAGAAATCCGCGGCTTCATCGCCGCCGCCGCCGACAGAGACTGAGGCCAATCCGGACGCTATGCTGCCGCCACCGCCCGTTCCGTGCAGCTACACCAGCTCCTATCCGACGCATCTGGCCGATCGGGTGGCCCAGGAGCGCGCGCTGTTCGGCGACGCCACCATGTCGGACAGCGAATGCGGCGGCGATACGCCGCTGAAGCGCAGGCTCGATGATCACGCCGAGGATGCGGACGCGGACGACGATCCGGAGCACCGGTTTCCCGACGTGCCGGCGGCCCTGGCGCTGATGCCGACGCCGCAAAAGACCTCGACTCCGAACGAGGCCGAGCAGCAGAAGAGGAATATCGAGGCGCTGCGGCTGGGCGGAACGGTTGGTGCGGCGGCAGCGGCGATTACGTTTGCGGATGCGGCGGCAGCGGCGGAGACGCCGAAGAAAGCGGCGGCGGAGTCGAGGCCGGCGATGGCGGAACAGCAGCAACGGCCCCAGTTGATGGTGAAGTTGCCGATGAAGAAGCGCAGGGAAATTGCGGTGCTGGAGGAAGTTCGACAGCTGGCTGCGGAGGGTCCGGTTGCTCCGCAGGTTCCGCAGGCTCCGGTCTCGGTGCTGTCCAATCCGATGCTCGCCGCTCTCGAGACTCCGATCAAACAGCCGCCCGTGGCCGCCTGCAGTTCGGCCGAAACGCGAGCGGCCGTCGCCTCGTTGGGTTCGTGTGCCAAGCGACACGAACCGGAGGAACCGGAGCCCGATCGGTCGGTTCGCGAAGTTGTTGAAGATGAACCGGTTGTCGTGGACAGAGCTCCATCGGCTACATCTCAGCAGCGCGCAGCCGAATCTTCGGTGCAGAACAACTCGGCGGACATCTCCGGCACGGACAACTCCGCCGGCAACAACAACAACAGCAGCGTGCGCTCCGACGAAGATGAGTCATCCGAGGATGGAGAAGTCGCCGATGAGTGGTCGTTGGTTCGGGCCGCCGAGCGGCGGCCAAATGTGATTGTGTCCGACATTCGAGCGGAAGCGGATAGCACAACGCAATCAGCCCCTGGCCCCTTTCGGCGTCCGCCGCGCGGCTCGCCGTTGGACGTGTC
This sequence comes from Exechia fusca, assembly GCA_024741255.1. NCBI lineage: Eukaryota > Metazoa > Arthropoda > Insecta > Diptera > Mycetophilidae > Exechia > Exechia fusca. The sequence goes on from JANTBZ010040761.1 coordinate 7,149, forward strand.
GATGCGCACGATTCGGGCGCTGCAGACGCTGATCGATGGGCGCTCGGTGCGGCTGGCGGCGAGCGAGGAGCACGATCTGTTCGAGTGCGAGCCGCGTGAGTTGCAGGTGGTGCTGGAACGGGTGGATGAGAAAGTTGAGAAGGGGCGTAAGGAGTCGGCGGCGCAAAGGAGGAGGGTGAAACCGGCGACTACTACGACCACGACGACGACAAAGACGGTGGCGGCTGCAGGATTAGGGGCTGGGCCGAGTTGCAGCAGCAGCAGCAGCAGCTCGAAAGCGGTGTCGGCCGGACCGCCGAAGATGCCGCGGATGCGCGTGTCGTACAAGCACAAAGAGTCGGCGACAGCGGCGGCGGCGGCATCGGATGCAGCAGCAGTGGCGGCAGCGACATTGGCGTCGTTGGCGTCGACGTTGACGAAGCAGGAGAAGGCTGCGGTTGATCGGTGAGTAAAGTTTACATTTTTTGAATAATAATGTCTTTGAGGGGTTCTTGTCCAGATCCGACGTTTTCTAGAACTTTTAATGATTGAGTTATGTTCATTCACTAGGTACTCAACTTTCTGTCGAGTTTGAGCATTGTAGAGGACACAGGGTGGATACGCGGAGCCGTTCCGTTTTGCAAAACATGACCCAACAAATAAAAAACCAACAAAGAGTGATGAGGTTTTGTGCGCAATTTCATTACCTATCATTTGAGTATACCCACATCGTTCTAAGTCACTCCTATGAAATGTTACGTGACTTAAACCGACGCCGAAACGCAAATATTTTGTTTGGGGAGTGAAATAAAATCATCCTCTTATACAAAAAATCCGTGTTTCGTCCTCGGTTAAAATTTATAACGTGAGGTTTCCAAAGAGCAGATAAACATATTCTAGGAGAAAGTTTCAGCCAAAAATGCCACCCAGTCGTGACGAACGCATGTCTAGTGAGCGTTCGTAATTATGAAGCCACAATTGTTTATTATAATAAAAATATATCTGCTTGAAGAAAAACGCAAGAAAACCGCGTGGTTTGTCGTCGTTTCGTTTGTCTACGATTGAATCCCGTGCGTCCGGAATGGAATTTCACGAAGTGTATTTTCGTTCCAATCACTGTACCACTGTAACAACCATAAACATACATACACCGTTTTCCACCTCAACGTCCTCCTCGTCGTCACAAAACCACTCCCGGCGTGTCCAGCACACTTAGTTCTGCACCTGCGGCTTGGACCACTCGACGTTCAGGATCAGATGGTCGTAGCCGTGACCGTTCAGCAGCTTGATGGCGGTGGCGGCGTCGTTGCGGTTCTTGAAGTGCACGTAGGCGAATCCCTTGCACAGGCCGGTGTTCTACAAAAATAAACCGAATATAACCATTGAAAACCTGCCTCAAAGCTGCACCTCTTCTTCTTGTTGCCTCTTACCTTATCCCTCGCCAAGTACATCTTGCTGTGCGGCCCGATCTTCTTCACCAGCTCCTCCAGATCCGACTCCACCATCGACTCGCTCAAATTCGAGATCCGAATCGCCGTCGTATCATCCCTTCGCATGCCCAACAGCGGTCCGCCCTTGGCGTCCTTCAGGAACGGCGGCACATATTTGCCGCCCGTCTTCGACGCCGCATCGGCGCCGGGCGTGCCCGGCATCGGTGCCTTCGCATCGAACACCTTCGACGGATCCATCGAGGTGCCCTTGTACGGGCAGTTCACCGACCAATGCTCGCCGTTGCAGATGCGGCACTTGGCGATCGACTTGAGCGGATCCAGACTGGCGTCCTCCTTCTTGTCCTCGTCCTTGGCGCTGATGAACTGCATCTGCACCTCCTCGCTGATGATGGTGGTGTGCGCATTCGGGCCGGGCTTATCGCCGGCCGAGTCGCCGAACTTCACCCACGCTTTGCGCTTGGCGGCGGACTTGGGAACGACGATCTTGGTGATCTTGTAGGTGCGCACCGTCTTGACTTTCTTGTCGTCATTGTTGTACTTGTACTCGGTGATGATTTTGCAGCCGTTCTCGAAGGTTTCGGTCGGTGGCGGCAGGCCGCCGGCGTCGAGGAGGACCTCCTCGGCCCACGAGGACATGATGTCGTCAATGGCTGGCATGGCTGGGCTGGTGGATTGAGTCTCTGTGGAGTGGAAGTGGCGAGTTGGAATTGGAGGGGAAATTGCGATTAGAGCTCGTGTGTTTTGGTGGTTGGTTTCGGTCGGTGTGTGCAAATTCAGGTGTTTGTTGTTGCTGTTGGTGTTGTTGTAATCCATATGTCAAACACTGCCGCCGCCGCGCTGCCGACGAACGCAAAAGCACATTGCCACACGCCCGACGAATGATATTCCACTTTTGTGGCGCCTGCCTTGCACTCAGGGCTCCGCCACTTGGTTCCGCCACCGGCGCCGTGGTCGAACTTACGTTTGGTGCTGGGCGGGATGCGGGGCGTCCTGAAATACGGCCGGTATTTACAGGAATCGGCGAGCAGAAAACAGAGTGCCACAGAGGCGAACGCACACTTGTGTTGAAAATGGCCGAGTCGAGCGTGAGCGAGCAGCGGCGTGAAGTTGGCTGCGCTAAGCCGAGGCAGGGCTGCCGAATCGACGTCGAATTCGCCGGTGTTTGATTTGACGTTGAGGCGCGTTGGACTTGGAACGCGGCGGAAAGCGAACCCGGCCGAAAAACAGCAGCAGATGCGCCGCAAACAACAACACAAATTTTTCTCTGTCTTCACTTGCACGCAAACATTTCGGTCGTCGAAAGTATCCCCGCGCTCGCACGCACAGTCCCCCCACTCACTGCCCAGCCCCCACCTTCACACACACACATTGCGAATTCGCGAGCAATTGTTTTTCGTCTCGCCGTCAGCCGTTTCGAAGTGGCCGCGGCATCACTGCTAGTCGTCGTTCGCGTTCGGTTTCGGTCGCTTGAAAGCTGCTGCAGCGCTGAAAATCGCAAGTCCCCCCTGTGGCACAAACACACACACACGCAAACACATTCAGAGGCACTCTCGCACAAATCCAGCCGACGTCGCGCGCATCGTCGGAGTATATTCTGTGTGCAGTTTGCAGTTTGTTCTTTAGACATTCTTCAGTCTAGCTTTAGTTTTCGACTCGATCGGTTCGCTTTTGCCAACCACCGGCTCCGTGCGTGTGCGTGTTCGATACCAACCCACCGAGAATCGGCAGGCAGCGCGTAGACCAACAGACCCACACAATCAGCCACGAACACAAACACACACCAACACACAACCCGAACGAGATTACACGCAGTCAGTCAGTCATAGAGGTCCGGTTTATACTAGGTGTTTTGTATATGCTTAATTAGATTACCAAATATAAATATTACACGCACGTACGCGCACGTATACACACACATACACGATAGGAGAAAGTCGAACGAGCGAACGCGGGGAGCCTTTGTACAAACACTCCAACACACTCACACACATCACTGCCTGATATTTCGCAACAAACACAAACAACGACTCACCGAACTACGCATACATAGACACAAACGCTCGTATCACTGTGCCAAGTGTTCGCAAGTGAGTCTCACTCTCTGTTTGCTGCCCGACTGAGATCAATTTTCACACTCATCGCCCCACCTGCTCGCTGCGTGCTCCTGTCCTGGACCAACGAGAACTGAAAACACTGCTGATTACTATGGCGAACATCCGACAAGTTCCGCTGACGTGCAGCGGTCACACACGACCGGTGGTCCATTTGGACTTTAGCGACATCACCGATTGCGGCTATTTTCTGATCTCCGCCTGCAAAGGTGAGTCCACGTTCTTCTATTCTAAATATAGGAGCGATTCATCATCATCGCTCGCTTATCAGTATCAGATCCGCCAAAGCATTCCGCTGCGTTCATGTTTTGCTACATATCCGAACGCCGGCTGATAAAACACACCATCACGCGCTTTATTATTTACTTAACACCTTCGCATGTCTAGATGGGAGACGCGGAGAGCAATTAAGAAAATAACGTGCAAAATACACGACGTCTCCGCAGTTGATCGACACATTTATCTGTGCGTTAAGGTCATAGCCGCGTGTTGGCAACAGATAAAAAAAACAAACATATCCATTTGTGGCCATAATTTGGTGCCCTAAATGTAGTCGAACCGGAGGTCATCTCATGCGTGAATCGCACGCACGCACATCAGTTGCTAAGTAGTCGGACGAAGGTAATCCAATATCAACACTACGACACTAGAGTAATTACGATGTGCACCTCACACATCCGTAATCGTCATTGGAAAATCACTCGCTGGCAAAAAGAGGATTTCCTTGGATATTCACAAGTTTGTCTCCGCGCTCCGCGCGCATATCGGAAGCACGAGACGTGACGTGTGAAGTGTGATACACATTTGTTTCATGTGTTATTGTAGAACATGCGCGCACACACAAACACGACCGAATCCGGTTTCGCGTTCAGCCTCTGGGGCCTCTGGTCTGACAAGGCGGCGCGCACGGACTCGCACAGACGAGAAAGTAAGATTTAATAACAAAGTGCGAGTCGCGAGCTGCGCGCCGGCGCTTTGACCCTGGGATGAGAATAATATTCTACATACGTGTATATGAGAGCCGCGAGCGCACGATCGCAATAAGACACGTCGGCCGGTGTGTCAAGGTTGTTTCCGGCAATCGTGCACGCAGAGAACGCGCCGCGAGACGTGTTCTCGTGCGACACTAACAAATCGCACATACACTTGGCATTTTTATTTTCTCGCTGTCTCGCTAAACGTTCGCGACACGCGTGCTTGGCGGCGGGGTTAATCAATTGCTCGTTTATGAATAACGTAACTCGCCGCTTATAGTCATCAGTTGAGCGTAGAGGTGTTTGTTTATAGCTGGGCGTGTGCTCAGTTCAGCGAGAGTGCATGCAATCACCGCACTAAACATACAGTAGATAGCAATGTATGGTTGGTAAACGCAACATATCCTGCAATCATGATAGAAACAATTACGGCCTCAATTTTCACTTCAGACCGGCTATATTTGATGAACAAACTACATTTACGGTCAATTTAGTCAGGCTCGTTCTGTGCTTATTTTATGAAAACATGATTCGATGTTTGTGTTTTATGCACAGTCTTCGTATGTACAGTAAGTAACACACCTAAGTTACCAAGAGACTTGGTGGACTTTGGATCTTATTTGTTCAGAAACGGGTGCTCTAAATGAACTGAATCTTATTGTATGAGAAAGAGCCATCTTCCCTCAATAGCTCGGCAGAGTTTCATATGTGTGGTCCATGTAGTTAGCAAGAGAACTGGGCTTTGAACAAGATAACGTCCAAAAAGTTCGATACACTTCTAAGTTACCAAGACTAGTTTTTAGTGGTTATTATACAATAATCATAACAAAATAAAAAGTGTCAACGTTTTTATTTATAGATTTTGAGTTTCTCTATCGATTGGGAGAATCATAATTTTAAAAATATTTTTAAATCTTGAAATATTTACACTTTTATTTTAGTGAAATTGGGTTTCGGAGAAGGGCCATAGAATACAAACGGTCTATTGTATTGGTATCGAATTAGCATCGATTGATATATTAGGTTGGGGAATAATGGGCTTCCGGTTTTCACCTCTTTATTCAATGATTTTATTTTTTTTTATCCCAGCTTCTGCAAATGGTTCCAAACGGTTTTGTGGTCGATCCCTAGTTCCTGGGCAATAGAACGAGTGCTCACA